>JAEIIJ010001322.1:0-11456 GCA_018904815.1 Drosophila ogumai
TTTTTTATAAGGTCAGCTATATATAGTCGTCCGATTCAAATATAAATTTGGCCGTTAAATAAATTATAAATAAATTATAAATAAAAAATATGAACAAAATGTAAAAAGTACAAAAAAAAAATGTAAAAAATATGACAAAAAAGTAATTATGTTTTTTAATATTTTTAATCTAAGCTGTTTTGTAAAATTATTTAACTTTCTTTTATTGATTCTTATTCGTATGTTCCATCAATTACATTTACACATTTAAATTTTATTTATAAATAAATTATATTTTAATACTTTGCGCCTGCTGGACGATTTCAATATTTACCTCTAATTTTATATAATTTTTTTTGAAAAAAAAAACAAATCTTAAAAATGCAAAAAAAAGGCATTATATAATTTTGAAAAAGGGGTGCAATTTTTAAAATTTAAATTTAAAAAATCTGTAACTCAGCCAAAAGCTTGCAAAAAGGCAAAAAAGGTTTTTTTCTCTCGAGTTCATCTGGTAGTTATATATTTCCGTTCACTAAAAAATTATGATATTTAATCTAAGATTCGTTCTTAAATATGTTCCTGTGTGTCTGCTTGTCCGTCTTCCGGTCCTACTACTCCCCTTTCGATCCGCCGGCCATGCTGGACTCGCTCATGTGAAATTGGATTAGGATGATCAGGTACGTGGTGGTGGCGCCCACAATCTGCAGGAGTTTGTGTGTGTGTAGGATTAGCTTCCTGCGTTCACTGGGGAACCATGGAGCACACACTCACCGTGTAGAGGAGCGTGCAGTCGACGTTGAAGAAGCCGGCGGCACTGAAGTGGAGTCGCTGGTGAAGCAGCTGCAGCGAGAACTGGGTGATCTGGCCAAAGAAAAGCTATAAAATGTATATATTTCGGTGGAAAACAAACTCACCAGAGCGTTGTGGCTATCGTTCCGCAGATCCACGCTCACCTGGTGCAGGCTCAAGGCCAACCGAGTAGCCTGGAAAGGAGGGTTAGAGAAGGCCGTGTCCTGGTGGTGGTGAACTACTTACACACTGAGCTGTTCGGTCACAGAGCAGCGACAGGACCAGCACGTTGCCCAAATGTGGTGCCGACCACACAGCGCTGGCCACGATCTGCAGAATGTCCAGGGCCGAGGCCGCCGACTGGCGAAAGTTCAGGAACATCCAGTAGCAATTGGAGGTGATGGCCAGGAAGTCGTTGCCCACCTGCATCAGCATGGAGAGGCCGTAGCATCTGTTCAGCAGAGCCACCAGGGCCCAGACCCTTTGGTAGACCACTCGCACGGCCATTAGACGTTCCACGGCAGCCTGCTCCGGGTCTGGCTCCGGATCTGTCGTAGCCTCTGCGGATTTCTGGCTCAGCTGTAGCTGCTGCAGGGCGAGCAGGAGTATGTCCAGCCGGCGACGCACAATCTGGACGGCGGTGAAGATCTGAAAGTAACGCAAACCACACACCAGCAGCGGCAGCAGGTAGTAGATCCAGTACATGGGGAACCGGTGCTCCGGGGCCAATAGCTTGGCTCCCAAAATCAAACACTGACTGAGCGCATAGCCCCACATGAACCACATGGCCCGGCGTGTCGTCTGGTGGCGCATCTCTAGTAGTCCACCAGCCATGTCCACACGCAAAGCCTTGGCCAGCTGCCGGTCAATCTCACCCAGCTCGGCGTAAAAGTCACGCTGCAGTCGCCGCTGCCATAGGGCCTCCAGCAGAGCGGCCATATGAGCCACCCGCATGCCCACCAGTTGGATAAAGTCCACGGTGTGGCCAATGCTCGTGATGCTCGTGTCGTCGCCGCCGCCGCCCACTGCCACCTGGATGCTGCTCTCCTGGAAAAGCCCATAGGCAGTGAATCCGGTGGCTGCCGCCAGCACACTCCAGCCGTATAGCTCCAGCCAGCGGGATCGTTGGAGGAGTGTGCCATTCGTGTCTGGGGGTGACACCAGTTGCCAGTGCCACAGATTGCACACTTGGCAGACGCGATGCAGCGGCTCCAGCGCTTTCAGCGTGTCCATGCCGTATGGTTAGGGTTTTGAATGTGCTTTTGCCCACTCTCTTCTCTCTCTGGCGGTATCTGCGGATTAGATATCAATTCGATTAGTGTTATCTCTGGTCTTGTTCCGCTAATGAAACTTCCAGTGGGTTGAGCTTGCTCTGGAAACAACCAACTTACTGGTGTCAACTGCTCGCTTGGAGATTCCTCAATGCAGTGAGGGATTTGCCAGGGATCAGCCGGCTGCCAGCGGGGTTCTAAGTACGCCTCATCCATCATTATATCCATTAAGCCATCAGTGGGTATGCGGCCATCAATCATGGTGGCTCAACAAGGAGTGGGGAGTGGCTCCAAGCTGAAATTAGCGCCTGGTTACCGGGAACCTAGAACCTGTAGGGACCCAGAAGAGGCACCTCTTGGAGGGGCAATCACAAGACACCGACGGGGCTTCACATAAATACGTTTATTATAATTTTCAGATTTTTGGTTTTTTTGTTGTTTTTTTTTTGTTTGTTTTTGAAATAGTTGAGATAAGCTTGACGTTCATAAAATGTAATACATATATATATATATCGATTTCTTCGCCTGCCCTTTCTTCTGCTAACCTCTCTTTTTCTCTCTCTCTCTCTTTCTCTGTCTTTCTCTGAGTCTCTCTCTGACCTTTATCGATTATCGATATCATTTTTTTGTGCTGGGGGGTAGCTCCTGCAATCCTCCAATCGTTCACTCCTATCACTCCTCCACTCCTACACTCCTACCAATCCTACCACTTCTCCTTTCCGCCGACTCATTCCTGGATATATAGGCTATATATGGCTACGGATATATCCTATGCATACCATCGGCCATCGGTAAGGTTAGCGTTGTTGTAACAATTTACTCTGCATGCACTTTTTTTTTTTTAGTTTTTTTCTTTGCTGTTACTAATGATTATATAGAGCACACGGATCACACACGCACACACACACACAGCTGCACTGTATAGTTTGTCGATTTTATTTATCGATTTGTATCGTTTATTGATCTCTCTCTCTCTCAGCTGGTGGCAGCAGGTGAGTGTATGTGTGTGTGAACCCGGGGGCGTAGTATGTATATTTGATTTAAATCGAAGCTGCTAAAAAGTAAAAGCAAATTCAACAAACAAACGCTCGTACAGGTTCGATATACGATCGATATATATCGATACATTGATCTTACGCTAGTTATATAAGGTATGGATGCAGATATCGTTTGTTCTCTGGATAATAAGGCAATGGATGCATGTCTTGTGTGTGTCTGTGTGTGAGTCGAGTGTGGTTAGTATCTGATCTCTGAACCGATCTGATCGATCGGTTTGGGATCTCTCAACAAAACTACTTTCAATAAATAAAAAAAAATAAAACAAAAAACGGGGCAAAAGTTAACAAGTTTCATATTTCATAATCTTTGTTTTGTTTTTTTTTTTGGTTTTTCTTTTAAGGGGAAATTCGTTTCATGAAAGGCAAAAATTATCTTCTTCGCGATGAGAAGAGTGTTCTTTTTTTTAGCGGATTTTTTCGCACTTTTTTTTTGTTTTGTTTTTGTTTAAGCAACATCAATACGCTCAAGTACATATATATATGCATGTATATATAGATATATAGTGTATATAGTTCACGTGTGAGTGTGTCTGTGTGGGTGTGGAGTATTCTTTAACTATATATCGCTTGTTTTCTTTTCTTTTCAATTTTCTTAGTTTTGTTTCGCTTAGCGCACGAATTTTGAAAAATAATTAAAAATACGTAATAAAATGTATGCTTTTTGTGTGTTTTTTTTTTCTTAATCCTTTTGTTGTTTTTGCTTTCTTGGTTATTACTTTTTAAAAATCTTCGAAGCGGAGACTGCAATATGCTCTTTAGCTGCTTTTGGTTTTGCTTTTTGTTTTGGTAATCAAAAGATCTTTCTTTTTGGATCATTGGTATCAATTACGGAACGGGGAATCGTTTGGGGGAAACCCAGGATGTCCTGGCCCCTGACTCTGTGCTTTGTTTTGTGTATAATTTCGCTTAAATTTCGCTGGTTCGCTTAGCTTCTTATTTTTTGTTGTGTTATCAAACGCTTTGTAGACTCTGGACGGTTTGCCAGTGTTGTTGTCAGTTGTCAGTTGCCCGCTAATCTCCTCCCGAATTTGGATTGGTTGCTGCTCTGTTGCACATATCATAATTAATACAAGATATTTATGTATATAAAAAGCAACACAAAAATATATATACGCGTAGCCTACAAAAAAGTCTGCCGAGTCTTCTCTTTATGTCTTTGTTTTGTTTTTGTTTCTTGCTTTTTATAATTGTAACTGGCTCGTTTTCTTTTATTTTAACTTTTGGACTGTTTTTCTTTTAAGTGGCCTCGAATTGCTTGTTCCGTTTTTTTATTTTTATTTTATTTTTTTTGCGATTACTTTTTGTGATTAAAATTGTTTATATCTGGTTCTCTCGTCTGCTCACTTGCTCCGTCTGCTGCCTCTCGGTTTAGTTTGTTTTTTGTTTGTTTGTTTGTTTTTGTTTGTTTGTTTGCAAATTTGTTATTCTATGACTATGAAAAAGTAAAAAAAATATAGAAAAATAACCTTCATACATTCACTTTGTGTGTACCTTCCATCTTTCTTCATATTTAATCGTATTATAGTTATGACTCTCTGCTCTCACGTCTTTCGCTTTTTTGTCTCACAAATAGCTGTCGCCCAAAAACCAACCTTAAAAAACCAACCCCAAGCCCCAGTCCCCCAATCACAAGCCCCCCACATTCTAGTCCCCCTTGTATCCCGTAGCCTTATATAGTATCATCAGCATTGACTTTGTCTTTGTCTTCCTCTTCGTCGTTGTCATCATCCTTCCACGACTCGTCCTCTTTCCAAGCTTCCATCAGCAACAGCAATTGATTGCCCCTCGTAGTTCCATTCTCCAAGTTTTATTATTGCTCTCTCTGCTTTTTCTGCAATTCTGTACTCTCCCTGCTCCTTTTGTTCCTTTTGCTCCTTCTGCTCCATCTGCTCTACTCTACTCTCCCTGTTTATTTTGCTTATTTAGCTCTTCCTGCTCTGGTCTATTCTTTCTTTTCCTTTTGCTCTTTCTGCTCTGTTTGCTCTTTCTATTATTCCTGCTCATTTTTTTCATCCTGCTGTATTCTACTCTTCCTGCTCCTTGAGCTCTTCCTGCTCTTCTCTACTTTCCCTACTCATCATCTTTCTTAGCCTTCAGCTCCCTATTCTGGAAGTGTACGTATATCGTTTTGCTATATCTCTTTTTTTGTCCTTTTTTTTTGGGTTCAAGCAAAGACACTATAAACTTCAAGATAAGTAACCCCGTACGATGTTGTTTTCACTCAAAATTACTCTCTTAAAATATCTTTTAAATATTAAAAAGGGAGGAGATTTATTCTTGTTGCCAGAGCGTTACTTATCTAGAATACTATAGGGTCTTTGGTTTAAGTCTTTCTAAAACTCTAAACAAAAAACAAAACAAAACAATAAATAAAGGGATTAAAATTAAAGTTTAAACAAAAACGTAAGGCATTTGGTTAACGGAGAAAGTGGTTTGTGGTTATGGTTTATATTCGGGAATTATCGGGTTTGGATTATTGGCTTTGCTCAAGGGTTAAAAATCTCGTAATCATTGTCGCGGGGGTTTGATTAAGTTTTTCGATCCTTAAACGGGATCTCTTCCTGCCTCGGCTCGGTGTGTGTCCTAATAACTACGTAGCGCTCGCTCTTTCTTTCTCTCTGACTTGGTTTAGTTAATGTTTCTTTCTCGCTTTGCTTTTAAAATTCAAAAATACCTCGTAAAAGTTTAGAGACTAATACATTTTAAACATGAATATTAATTGTTTTTATACTTTTACTTTGACTTTCTTTTAGTTTTCTTTAAATATATATAATATATCGAGTTTTTTGTTGACTTTACTTTACTTTACTTTTCATTTCTTTAGGTTTCTTTAGTTTCCTTTACTCTTCTTTATTTTTTCTTTGCATTTTTTTACTTTTCTTAACTTTTTCTTTACTTTGTCTTTACTTTGTCTTTACTTTTCCTTTACTTTCTCTTTAGTTTTTTTGTCTTTTCTTTGGTTTTCTTTGTTTGTCTTCTTCCTGCCTCCTTCTTCTTTGTTCTCTTTGTGTCTTTTCTTTGGTTTTCGCTTTTTGCTTTGTATATTTTTGCTATTTTTGATCTTTGGTTTAATAGACAAAGGTAGCGCTTGACTGGCGGTTAGGTGCTTGTTTTATTTTACTTTTTTCTCTCTTCCGTTTTTGTTGTTCTTTTTGTAATTAATTTCTTAAAAATAAATAATGAATTAATTACTTTAGCTTTTGGTGTTAAGCGCGGCGTAAGCTCCATATATAGACGGCGTTAAATGGCTAACAAAGTGGCGTCAATTGCGTGACCCCGGGACTCCGCCATATATCAGCTCTGCGTCCAGCTGCTTGTATCCTTCGCCGCTCTGTCATGCTGCTCCTTGCTACTGCTCCTTGCTCCTAGCTCCTTGCTCCTTGCTATACTGCTCCTCCTTCCATTGCTGTTGCTGCCTGCCAGAGCTCTCGAGTCCCCTTTGAACTTTAAAAGTTTCACAAGGACTCCAAGTCTCTGGCAGAGCTCTTCTCCTCACTCGGTTTCCTCCTGCTCTCTCCTAGTCGTGGTTGGGTGCATGGTGTTGGTTTCTCGGCTTTTTTTGGTTGGCTCTCACCTCCTCAGGCATCGTCGAAGGCTATAAAGAGGCCCGGTGTCGTGGCCTAGAACTCCAGGCGATAGGCTGAGCAGGAGGTCTCATGATCCTGCAGATTGATGGTGCAGCGCGAGGCGGAGGGCGAGAGGTCGATGCGGTGCTTGGCTAGCAGCTCCTCGTTTTCGGCCACCCAATAACCCAAGACATCCGTGTCGTATGTGGGTATAATGGTGACCTCTGTCAAGAGAAAAGATACAATATAAATAGCTAATCCTGGCAAGCTTTTCCTTTTACTGATACTCACCCAACTCCTTGTCCTCCCATGTCTGCTTGGCCTCGAGCAGGGCATCATACACCTGGCGACTGGGCTCCGTGCCGGAGAAGACATAGTAGCGGGCACGCACCCGCTTGAAGAAGTCCACGTGGGCATAGTAGGAGTTGCCATTGTGCGGGACATAGGTGAGATCCACGTAGACGGGCGCCGGCTTCTTTACATTCGCCTTGTTCGGCGATTCGCTGCGCTTGCGGAGATTCTTCTCGTTATTCAGACGCGTCTTGGTGGCCACCATTCGGCGCTCCTTCTTGGGCGTGGTCCGTATATCGGAAGAACCGCTCTCCACTGGCAGGGGTGCGGGCGATGGCAGGCCCAAAGGCTTGCCCCACTCCTCCAAACGGTCCTTGGGCAGGGCTCCCGTGGAGGTGCTGGTGGAGGAGGAGGAGCCCGATGTGGTTGTGGTTGTGACTGGAGTTTCCTGTGGCTTCTCCTGCTTCTCCTCCTGCTGTCCCACAGTACCGAAACCCGTTTCGGCCACACGCATCCGCTGGACATCACTCAGGGGGAAACGCTGACGCTCTGAAGAACCACTGACCATCTGCTGCTCCACCTCGTCGGCCTTGGAGGGCGAATACGAGTATTTGGCGGTGACGGAAGACATGACCTCGGCCCCGCGCGCCTGCACATGCTCCTCGAGGGCCCGCTGGAAGTCCTTGTCCGCCTGGTCGAGGAACTTGTGTCCGGCCCAGGTCTGTTGGCTGCTGCTCTCCAGGCTCTCCGATGACTGGCTGTCGGTTCCTCCCTGTATGGGCACTGGAATGGGTTCTGTGGCGGCCAGTGGAGGAGCAGCACCAGCAGCAGCAGCAACAAAGCCATCGTCCTGGGGCAGGGCACCGTAGAAGGAGGTGGCCATGGGATCGGCCGTGCGTGGCAGCATCATGATGGAGCGCGCCGTCGAGTGCTCCTCGCTGCCATACTGCGGCGGAATGTCATCCTGGCTCTCGTCGCCATCCTCGGCATCCAGATCGGAGCGCTTGCTCACCCCGGAGCTCGAGTGCTGGAGCTCGTAGCTGGTGGCGCTGCGCGGGGATCCAGGCAGGAGGAGATCATCGTCATCCTCGCTGCCAGGGGTGCTGGAGCGATAGAGGCTGCCCCGCAAAAGGGTCACTTCCTTGGGGAGGAGCTGCTGCTGCTGCTGGTCGCGTTCGCTCTCGCTGGTGGTGCGCGTGGTGGTCACCATGGTCACCTTCTCGCTGTCCGGCTCCGAGCTGTCCGTGGTGGTGACCGTCTTCTGTTCGGTGACAATCTCCTTGCCGTCGGCGGATATCACCTTGGTCACCGTGGTGATGGTCGTGGTGATGATCTTCTCCGTGCTGCCGCTCAGAGCTGTGGTGCTCTCGATGCCTCGCAGCTCATGGAGTTCGGGCAGATCGACTTCGATTTCGGCTCCACTGGCTCCTGCCAGGATCTGCTCCTGCTGCTGCAGCTCTAGGGATTTCAGCTCATCCTTGGTGACACGCGGAAAGGGTGATGTGGGCTTGGGCGAGGACTCTGGGGTCTCGGTGTGCGACTCCCGGCCCAGGGGCGTGGGTATGGACTGGCTCTCCGAGGTGAGGGCCCCGGGACTGGATTTGCCGCTAATGTCCTTCGGCGATAGGGGACCTGAGGGACACGAGGAGGAGACGATGCTGGCGGCACTCGACTCGCATTTTGCTGCAGTTCCAGCTGAAGCTGGTGATGCTCCTGCTCCTGCTCCCGCTGCCGTGGTGGACAGAGGCTTGACGCTGGGACTTACAGGAGCCGTGGGCGGTGTCTTACGGTCAGCAGCCTCAGCCTGATCCTGGCCAGACTGCTGCTGCTGCTGCTCCATCATCTGGGTGAGTGTGATGGCCTCCACCTTGGAGGAGGTGGTGGTGGTCGTGGAGGAGGAGGTGGCGGCGGACTCCTCCTTCTTGGAGCTGCTGCTGATGATCTGTTCGCTGGACTGCAGCTGGGTCTTCTGGGTTGTCTTCTGCTCGTGCTCCAGCTCGTGCTCCTCCTGGATATCCTCCTCAATCTCCTCTCCCGCCGGCTTGTAGATGCTGGTCATCATGATGGTGGCTATGGACTTGGAACGGCTCTCCTTGACACTGGCCCGCTCATCCTCCTCCTCATCGTTGTCGTCGTCGCCAGGCTCCTCATCCTCGGGATCGCTGTGGGTGAGGCGACCCTCGCTGGCATGACTCAGCAGGGACTCGCGACGAGACTCATCTGTGCCCACGAAGAGAGCCCGCTGGGAGGTAGTGACACTGCCGGCACTGGCCTTCTTCAGGCACTCCTCGGCCGTCTTTGTGGCCTCGGCGCTGAAGGTCTCCTTGGCGGAGACTATCTTCTCTGTGGCCAGGAATTCGGCCACGGTTTCCTTGAGATTTTCATCACGAATGGAGCTGCTGCTGCTAGTGGTGGTGGTCTCCTTGGCCTCCTTGGCTGTCTTTTGGGCGGCTGCAGTGCTGGTCGTCTGAATCTCGCTGACAATGGACTCGGAGGAGCACTCCTCGGACTGCACCAGCAGCTCCTCCAGCTGGGACAGGGATGCGCTAGTGGTGGTGGTGGTGGTGTCTTCCTTGAGGCCTACCTTCTCGGTCAGCAGGCTGGAGAGGGATTCCCGGCGGGAGCTGTCCTCCACCTTGAGGCTGCTGCTCAGCGAGTCGCTGGTGGTGGACTCCTCGCTGCGCAGCTGAAGCACCGATGACTTGGTCACCGTACTGGACACAGACTCCACGCTGGACTTGGATTTTTCCTCTAGCTTTTTGGACTCCGAGGTTTCCGTGGTTGTGGTGGTGGTGGAGGAGGTTGAGCGGAGCAGCGACTCGAGAGCATCTATGGTCTGCTCGGCAGCAGACTGGGTTGTCTTAGTGGTGTCCTGGCTGACTGTCTCCAATTTCTCACTCTTCTCGGACTGGCGGGTCTCCTGCTTCTCCTGCTCCTCCTCCTCATCTCGCTGGGAGCTGGAAGTGGTGGCCAAGCCCAGTTCCTGCTGCAACTGTGCCTTCTCCGACTGCTCAATCTTGTCTTTTTCCTCAATGGAAATGGGGCCGGATTTTTGGTCAGGCGACGACTTCTCCGACTCAATCTCCACCTTCATTAAGCCCATCTCCAGGTGATCCTCGGCCTCGCTGGTCTTTAGCTTCTCCTCCAGCTGGCGCTCATCAAAGTCGGGTATAATGTCGGTGATGTCCTTGTCGGATTTCAAAACCTTGGCCACATCGGCCACTATCTTGGCCACCTCCTCCTCGCGCGGCGATAGCGGACGAATGGGCTGGGAGGGAATCATCGAGCCAGGTTTATCGCTGGGCGGCGAGAAGCGATGCTCCTCGTCGTCCTCCTCTTTGATGTCGTGGAGCACGGGCTCATCGCGTTCACAGATCGTCACGGTGAACTCTGGAGAGCCAACGGTGGTGATGTGAGTCTCGCGCAGCTCGGAAAAGGTGCCCAGCTCTAGATTGGTCTCCGTGGAGGAAGAGGAGCTCTCGCTCAGCTTGGTGGTAGTCTCCGTGGTCTCGATCTTTCCGGTTATCTTCTCGGTCACCTCCTGCACCTTCTTCTCGGCGGAGTCCACTGCGGTGGTGAGCAGGCTGGTCACGCTGCTGATCTTGGTGTCCAGCGCGGACTGGAGTTCTGTAAGCTGCTCGCTGCTCTCCTTGCTCACCTGCTCCAGGGTCTCGGCCACTGTGGTCTCCACCTTTTTCACGGAGCTCTCCATCTTCTCCTCCACCTGCTTTACAGAGCTCTCCAGCTTTTCCACTTTTTCCTCCACTTTGGAGGCTATGGTCTCGAAGAGAGATGTCTCCTGCTTGGTTTCCTGCTTGATCTCCTCCTTGGTCTCCTGCTTAGACTCTTCCTTGACCTCCTGCTTGGTCTCTGTGGTGATCTCCCCGAGATCCAGCAGGTCGGCCACTTCCTCAGCCTTTTCGCTCGCCTCCAGGACAGGTGAGGCCTCGTCCACGGGACTGGAAGCTGTGTGCGCTGCAGCGGCTTGGGCCTGCTCTGCGGGTTTGGCCGGCGAAGACTGTGCAGGCTGGGAGGTGGATGACTCAATCTGTGCCTTGGAGAAGTCACCCTCGGCCACGTCCACGGGACTCGAGATGGTTGGCAGCTTGCCCTTGGCCTCGGAGGTTACCTGGCTTAGAGGCAGGCTGAGATCCGCGATGGAGCGCGGGCCTTCTTCGATGGGCGAGGAAGCGGTCTCGCCCACCGAACCGGGTCGGGATGATTCCTTGGAGGCCACAGCGGTCGACAGCTTCTCCGCTACGGATTCGGGACGCGAAGGAATAGGCGACTTGGCGTCCGCCTTGGTGCTCTCAGCCACGGACTCGCGTCGGGATGCCTCCTCCGCCACGGAGACTGGACGGGAAGCCTCCTTGGAGGCCTCTGGGGACTTCTCGTCCTTTGTACTTTCCGCTTTTACACTTTCAGCCAGGGATTCTCGTCGGGATGGCTCCTTCGACTTGTCCGCTTCATCTTTCACGCTTTCAGCCACGGATTCTGGGCGG
>JAEIIJ010001326.1:0-25209 GCA_018904815.1 Drosophila ogumai
AACTAAAATCCCACACAAATACACCTTCCTCTAAAATTCCCCCAAATGGTAAACCTTTAAATAAACAATTTCACCTAAAATAAGAATACATTTACCGGATTTCCTCTTGATTTCGATAAATCGAGAATCAATTGCTCTTTGGTAAAAATTTCTGCAACATATTTGCGTATGCATGTGCCGGAACTTTGTCAGCAGAAAGTTCAACATTCGTTAATTTTATTTACACACACACACACACATACCAGACACGCAGATACAGATACACACTTTGGCAAATAGAGGACGACACAACACACACACACACACACAAAATGCAAACAACAAACAAAAAAGCAAAGCTGCAAATTTGGCAAAATTATCCAGGCATTGCATGCCCCTCCTCTAGTTTCAGACCATTTTCCGAACGATTTTCCCAACACTCCCCCTCCACCCTACTATTAGGATCACCTGCATGGGAAATTTGCTACGCATTTTCAGCTTAATTCAATGCGTTTATTGGCCATTGATTTTTCACAAACAAACAGAGGTGGAAAAGGTATCAAAAGGTTTTTTGGAATTTTTTCTGATTAACTAAAGTTATATATTCTTTGAGTTAATTAATGATTTATAATTTTAAATAGCTATAAAAACTATAAAGTGTATAAAGGATTTCGTACCCAAAAAAACCTTTTTAAAGCTGATTCTTCGCATTGCCAAAAACTCTGCTATATTTCGTTTTTTTTCAGGCATTTTCCCTACACACAATTTCCACATCCTCTCATCATCTCCGTACTACTTTCCACTCTCTCTGCCACTGCCACTAACCTCAACCATTTACATTTTCAATTACTTTGCCTCGGCGAGTTTTCAAGTGACGAGCATTAGACACGCACCGCAGCCACGCCCACCGCAACGCCCACTGAAACCTGTACCTGAGAGATCAAATGAATGCCGGAGTTTAGACAATATGAAATCACACATACGCCACGTGGGCCCAAGTCTTCAACTCTTCAAAGGGTTCTTTGTGCGCAAAAATATATAGAAACTAATAACACAAGGACTCCTGGCTGTATAAATTTCCATAAAACGGGGAATGAGAACCCAAACAAAACTAAAATTAATTTATTATTTAGCGTGACACTGGTTGCCTGTGCTTATTCGCGTCTACATTATATTGATTTTCCACCGACAGACAACTTTTTCCCTGCGGTCTATATTTAAAATGTTTTCAAAGTGACGTCAGCAAGGGGTTTTCTATTTAAGGAATAAAAGTATCTTGGAGGTTGCATTTTGGTTGGAAAAAAAAAGAAGAAAGCGGTAAGGATTGCCTCGGATGAGGACTTTTTAATTGACGTCAATTGGAGGTATGTTTTTCTTAAAGTGGATGAGCTGTTGTCAAATGCAGGTGTTTGTGGCATTGCAGGGATATAGAATAAATAGAAAAATAAATAAATAATTAAATAAAATCTAATTCTAGATACCCTCTTACAAGGATTTGAATCCTTGATTGTAAATTACAAACCCTGTCAGATTTAAGATACAAATGTGATCTATGATTCTCACAGAATATTTTTCTGTTCAAAATTACAATAATTTTTAGTACCTTTGAAGCTAATTAAAGTGCATACACATATTGTTTTCCCTGATTTATAGTTTCTCCAATTCCATAATTTGATTTGATTTTTTTCATCACCCTTTTTGCTGTTATATTTTTTCGCAATCGTAAAAGTGTGGCAAATGTAAGTGAACAACAACAGAAACACAACATTTCTGACCACTTGACCTTTCTCTGGGAGAGCAGGCACGGCCCCGGTGTTGACCCCGGCCAGGCCCACCCACTGCATCATCATCCCGAACCCCCTCACCCCTCCAAAACCTTACAACGAGTCCTTCATCCCGGTTGTTGGCAAAGTAATTAATTTGATAAAGTGGCCGGGCAAAACGTTTCTGCAATGGGTGTTTTTCGATGGCAGGAGAAATGGGGGTGAGATGAGGATGTGAGTGTGCCCAAGGTGTTGTTACCAGGGCAGACATATTTATGACCGGGAATATATATGTCCTTTTGGAATATATATACATTTATATATACATATGTGTGTGTTTGTAGTGGCAACAGATTGTGCGTTCTGTTTGGGCAGTTAATGAAATGAGTTTTGGAAAGAGAGGAAAGCCAACCTTCTCGACTGGCAAATGTCACTGAAAATTATTTTGCGTGTGACCAGAGCAACAAAATTTAATGGAATTTCAAATGCTGGGGCAGGTCCAGGTACCCCCGTTAACCCCTTTCCTTATCCCCTTATACCCTAGCTACAATTTACACTTGACCAGTACTCGTTTTGGCCTCGGCTTTGGCTCGTTTTCCCCTCGTTGGTTTTTACATTTTGCTTTATTTTACATCCCTAAGAGTGTGTGTGTGTCTGTGAAATTTAAACAAATTGTGCAAATACTTTGTTTTTGATATGAATGTCAACCTTGTGTGTGTGAGTCTCGCTTTGCTTTGGCCAAAAACTAATTTGAATACAGAGAGAAGGACTGCATTTGCTGATAACAAACGAACTTTGGACTAGCCTGATACCTAAAACCAAAGTTTTTTACCAAAGCCAATCCAAATAAAACCGGAAAAAAATACAACAAATATATACATGTTGTATATATAAGCGAAAAACATTTTGTAAATCTTTTTGGCAAGCCTTGGCTTCAGTTGGTAACGCTTTTTATGCCCTGGCAGCCTATAAATATGCGACGTGAGCTGTTTGCTTAACGCACACATACAGACAGAGCCTGGAAAAACATGGCATAGCAGAGCATAGCATACTTTCCAGGGTTCGCCAAGCAGGATTTGTTTCTTGAGATTAGAAAAATTAAACTTAGAAGGGGACTTGGAAAAGTTAAAGGAGAAAGAGAAGCTGAATAGCAAGTGGCGACAAGCAAATTATAGCAAATAAAATGCAAAACCAGTGGCTGTTAGAAAACTTTCTGCTCTTCGCGAATAATAATTTCCATTAAAATAGATTAAAAACTGAAATATTTATACATACATATTACCTCTGTGTTGCCTCCCCAAGGAGGTGAAAGTATTAAAAGCACTTGCCACTTGCTTACGCATTCCTGGCTGCCAAGTCTTTCACTCGTCTCGGTGCTATATGAAGCGGATTACATGGCATAATAATCACGACAGCATCACACAGATATATGTACATATATATATCCATATATATTCATATATATCTATAAGATGGCAAGGCAAGGGAACTCCGAGGGTTTAAGAACACGCGCAAATATTAAATTTTATGCCAAGGGAAAAGCTACAGGGGAAACGCCGCAGGGAAATGCTAAGCATAAGGAAAGGTAGCAATCAGCACTTGTCGAAGGGGAGACAAGATTTTCCCGCCCCCTAAAGACACAAAAAAAAAATCATAGAAAATAAGCCAAAGCCCTGATAAATGCTGCTAGATGTGTGAATAAACTGATTGATATTGCTGCCGTAAGCTCCACCAGATAATCCCTCAAAGTTGCCCTGAGAACTATAATTGAAAAGCAGGCGGAATTTTGGGAAACTCCCTCATTTTCACACATTTTCCAGAAACTCTAGGAAAAACACTTAAACCCTAAACAGGCGTCAAAGTTCATCAACTTTAGCAGCCGCCGTCAACACCTGAAAACTGATTGAAACGCAAAGGAAAACAAAATGAAAATATTACCAAACTTCCCAAACAGAGAGAGAGAGACCATCTTCTCGCAGGACTTTTGCTGGAAAAATCCCCCTTGAAACTGACACGAATGGGAATATAAAAGGTAAATAATGTGACCTTTGAGAGCATCAAATGCGTTACGTAATGGGCCGAGGTACAAAAAGAAAACCCACATAAAAACAAAACTGAAATCACTAGTAACTGGCAGGCTCCTCAAAAAACAACAAGAACAACAGGCGGAAAATTCGTTGAATTATGAAAGAGCCGGCAAAACAACAATTTCCCAGCTTTCTTTGTTGCTCTTTTTGCCTTTTTTTTCGGAAAAGTTTCTTCACTCATAAATAGGTTTGTTGCCCCCACTTAGAGCCTTGTGTCTCTTTCAAGAGCGGGGGAGTTGAATTTATAGGGGTTAATCCTGTTATACAGATGTAGAATCTGCCTCATAACTCCTAGGATATATATGTATATATGGGAAGTCAAGTTATGAGGGGAGTTATATGAGAGAAAAAGTTCTAACATGAAATCAGTGACAGGTGTAACGTAAAAAAGAAAACACTTGAGTTCTTAAAACCCTTACAAATATGTCTAAAAGAATTGTCTTAGAATTTTTGTATGTACAATTTTGTAACATATTAAAAAAATTGTTATAAATTTTGTTTAAAATTAAATCAATTCCCTATAAAACTATATTTCTCTTAAAGAATATACCACACTGTCTTGGAAAACCCACAGCATTTTCCGAGGATTTACTTTTATAGCCTTGACGCCTGCGCCGTTGCCTTTTGTCATTTCATTATATATACTTTGGATGCTGCCTAGATCTCCACGACTCATTCAGTTTCCTTTTGCCGCGGGTTTATAAATTATTTATTGTTTTTTGATACAAAATGACTTTGGAGTTTTTTTTTTTGGGGTAAAATCAAAGAGGGTTCAGTTCCGGGCTAAGAGAGGGCTTTGTTTTTGGTTCCTGGAAGTTCCTGCCTGGGTCGCATGTGGCTGGGCTTTGCCCTCGGTTACTTCATTAAGTCGCCCGGGCCAAGTCATAAAATCTGATATGACCCTCTGTCTCTCGCTCTCCTTACCCACTCGCTGTCTCTGTATCTCGCTCTCTTTCTGCGAGAAGGACTGGACTAGCGAGCGAACGAGTATAATTTCCGCACATTTTCACGTTTTGCACATTTCCGCTGCATACTGTGTTGTGTGCGCCCCGGCATTTTGATGACGCCAACGCCTCCTCCTCCTCTTACGCCCCCAAACTGCTCCCCTTTTTTTATTGTATTTTATACAAATTTAGCTGGTTGCTAGAACTACACAATGTGCCCCCGCGGTTGCTGGCATTTTAACGAGTTAATGCAGAAACAGGACATGCAAAATGGCCAGCATTTTGTGGAATTGGAATTCATTGAACTCTGAGCCGTTGCTTTGGTTATAAGTTCGTTTATGTTTTATTATTTTCTTAAAGTATCTGATGATGAAAGTCATTAATTTGTATGGCAGACACTTTGTTTTCGTGAGGTTTTTATGGCAAACACGTAGCTTTCATTAGAGTTTTAACAATAAACTTCAAGAGTGTCCCAACTTTGAAATGCTGATGAGAGTAGTTTAGATCAAAGACCACTTTCTTGGCATGGAAAATTCTGTTTTAGAAAGTTCTAAGCTTTTCTCTAAGATTTCAAGAAATTTGAAGCTAATGAAAAGTTTTTATGTTGAAATGGTGGCAATATTTACTTAATTTTAATAAATTTTAAAGCTTTTCTCCTTTCTATTAATGTGTGTACTTTTTAAAACTTTAAATAAATTTCCCCGCTCACTTTCTTTAAGGTATGAAAGAAAATTTGTTTAAATTTTCATTAATTCCCTAACTATTTAAATTCCTAAAATTTATTTTCTGTAAATTTCCCAAAATTAAATTTCTGTTAAATTCATTTTCTTGCCAACTTTCATTTTGTTATTTTCCGTAAATTTCCCTGAATTTATTTTCCTGTTAATTTCCTTGTATTTTCTTTGAGTACAAAGAAAACCTCATTAGTTATATTTTTTAATTTCATTCGCTCCTTTACATTTATACACTTCAGCTCTGCATTATTATTTTCACTTTCTTTGGTCGCCCCTTAATTTATTGTGCATATTCCGCCACTCGTCGTCGCTGGCTCTCTTTCTTTCTAGCTTCGTCCGACCGTTCTTTGTCATATTTATTGTACATTTTACACTTTGCCCGCTCGTTTCTTGCACTTAAGGGGCTTCCACACACACTTTTCCCCCGCAGCTCCCTCCCCTACAAATATATTATTGAGCCGGGGAAAAACTCGTTGAATCCGATGCTGTTTTGGCTTTTTGCAACCCTCCTCGGCCCGAAGGGGGCCTTTTTAATGAGTCCTATGCAAATATATCGTCAGACTTAAGTGTGTATACGTGTTGTGTCTTGGCCCGATAAGCGAGCCGAAAGGATTCGCTGGCAGGACAAGCCACGAGCCTTTGATTATGGCAGCCACAGCCACCAGCAGCATCCACATTTCCGTTGAGGAAAACCTGCCAAAAAGGGGAGCGGCGGGCGGGAAAACTAGACGCCAAGGCCCTCAGGGGGGGTGTGGGAAAAGCTAGCTTGAGTGGCTAGTGGGCAGCAGGAATAAAAAATTATAATAAACCCCGAAAAATTTCAATCTCAATCGTCAACAAGTTTCGCCTCCTCCAAACTGTTTTCCCTCCTTGCTCGCTTTTCCTAGCTTTTCTCCTTTCTCGCTTGCTTCAACTATTTTCCTATGCACAGTGGTGGTGGGTAGGGGGGTTACAGGGGAAATGGGTTCCCCGGCTTGAATGGGGGAAAAGTCTCAGGCAGTCGAGGGTTAATGCATGAACAAAATTCATGGCAAAACTTGAGCTGAATGCGCCCAGAAACAGGACACCTAGAGAAATTGTTAAATAAGAAAAAAAATCAAGTTTTTCTTAATAAGTCTCAAATGGTTTCAGGGGCTCATTCAAAAAAAATAAGTTAATCGCTTACAAATGATTATAAAACTGATTATAGCTTGAAAAATAAAGCTAACTAATTGGTTAATCGCTTACAGATGATTATAAAACTGGCCGTAGCTTGAAAAATAAAGCTAACTTAGTCATTAAAGATGGAAAAATTAAGTTCTGCTTGTAATTCCCAAACAGTTAGTGATATTAATGTGGCTTTGTCTGGCCGGATAAATAAATATTTTGTTATAGACCATTTTCAAGGTTTATTCTCCACCAAAATCCGTCATAATTTCCCTCTGTGTAACTGGCTAAAAGCGGACAAAATGCCAGTGCCGTGTCCCTTTTTTCGGACCAGGCCCAAAAACCCAAAGTCTACTCGCTCCTTCTATCTCTCAATTCCCCACTCAGTACCGGAGCTTCTCCCATTTCTCTCTCCCTCTTTTATGCCTTTTTTGGCTGTTCTCTGATGAAAACTACTCAGCGACATGAAACTTAACTTAAAAAGTTTTGCACTTTCATTTTGTAAATGAAATGCTGTTGTTGCTGCTCCCCTTGATGTTGTTGCTGCGAAATAACAGGAAAACAATTTGGAGCGGATAATGAATATGGGTTAGGTTTAGTGCATTTTGGTATAGCCCAGAGGGCCGGGGAGGGATATATGTTTTGGATGGATGGCTGTGGACGTGAATGTGGATGCATGTGGCCAGGGAATATTGCTTTTGTGAGAGAGAGAGTGAGCGATTCCCTTGCTTTTTTTTCCTGAAAAAACCGCCTCTAAAAAGGCCAGGGTATAGGGGGGTTTTGGGAGCAATGAAGTGATGAATGCATTTACTATATGAATGAGTGATTACGAAGAAGCCAGTGAAATGTTCATAGGGCCATGCACTTGGGGGTTGGCTGCCAAAAAAAAGAGAATGCACAATAAATAAGGCTCAAAGGGAGGGAGCAAATATGCTGTTTTGGTAACAGAAAGGGTAAGGAAAGAGTTTTGGTAAAGGAAATTAATATATAACTAAATAAATGTTAGGAAATCACTCTTTGGCAAGGCTTCAAAGGTATACCGTTTCTTATTCATAAAATCTATCTTTAAATATCCAAAAATAATATTAAATATTATTTTATTTAAATAAAAAACCTTCTTATTTATATTCTTAGTGAGCTGTCTCATAAAAAGCCACTCAATCTTCATGAATTTTATTTGCCAGTTCCTGTTTTTTGCTATTTTAAAACGACTCTTGTCCAGAATAATCTTTTATGGCTTCTGACTTTTTTTCTAATTTTTCCTTGTCTGCCAGCCATCCTTCTTTAAGTCTAGGTTTTTTCTTTGCTAAATGTCTAAAAAATGTCCTTAAAGAGGAACATTTGTGGGCACACAAAAAAATGGTTTGAAAATACAGCAATAGCAATTCATGTTCAATCTTCTTTTTGCTGGTCGTCGCGTCTTTGGCCCCGCTTTCCATGCTGTTCAGTTGTCGCTCACGTAATGAAAATGGCGCACATGGAACTCGGGGAAAGTCAAGGGGGAGGGGATGAGTGGGTGAAAAGTGGAAAGCCGAAGGACAGTGACGAGAAGCGTAGGAACCTCGCTGGCTGCCGAGGATTCACTGAAGCCGAGTGCCAGGTCGCCGAGCAATTTTATGAACAGATGTGTGGTAAAATTAATGGACAGAGATAAACTCGGCCAGCGAGTGGGAAACGGAAAACGGAGGGTTAAAAGCGAGAGAGAGAGAGGGAGAGAGAGCGAGCAAACTGAGAGAGTGAGCGCGGAAAACTCCCCCAGGACAAAGAGAGAGCGGGAAAAGCGGTCTTGTTTGCCCAACATGATTTATGATCCTTTCCCCAAAAAAAAGAAAGATAAATAAAAGAAAAACAAGCATTCAAATGAGTGAAATACTGAGTTCCACTCAATTTCTGTGTGTCTGTGTGGAAAAGCCACCCCCCAGGAGCTTTTGCTTTGCCGCTGCTCTCTGCTACTTCTGTCGGGATTTTCATGAAAAGCTGTTGACTTCGTTACGCTGATAACTTAAATATGCATGGAAATTTACATACGTGTCAATGGCATTAAGTAGCGTTATGTTATTGGATAAGCTCCATCCTAGGCAACAGCCACACTTGCCTGCTTTATAGGCTTCCTTTTCGGAAAAAGGGTTTTATATACCTCGATTGGGGTTATCAATGGAGTGTTTCTTATATATGAAAACCAGCAAGGGGATATTTAATTAAGGTTTTGCCATAAACTTTATTGTTTTTGTAAAGAGAAAGGAAGGGAATAAAGCTTTGAGAGACAGAAATAAAACCTCAGGCTTCGAGTTAGAATGTATATTTATAAGAAGTATACATATTTCTACGAAAAATTCAGACTTCATAGTTTTCCTGATATATTAAACTTGTGATAAAGTATTATACATATATAGTTTTATCAGCCTTTCCATAGACTTTTATCCTACTTACAGAATTATTTTTTTTTTGGAAAGGATATTTAAAATTCGACTTTCTCTCTTCTTATAGAAGTATTTCTGGGTAAAAGAATATGGAATTCCATCAGACTTTTCCTAGACTTTCTTGCTTTTCACAGAATTATTTCTTAGAAAAAGGATATATAATTCCAACAGACTTTCCCTAGACTTTCTCTCTTCTTAGACAAGTATTTCTCCCTAAGAAATATATGGATTTTCATTCTTGAACTCACCTGAATGCCATGAGCTCCTCCTCCCTGCTGGCTTATGTGCAGCTGCTGCGTCTGCTTCATCTGCAGCGTGGTGGTGGTTGCCTGCTGCTGTTGCTGCTGCTGCTGCGGCGTGTTGCCGGCATTGCCGCCAGGGCCGTTGTTTGGATTGTTTTGCTGCCCATTGCCGTTGCGCTGCTGCTGCTGTTGTTGCTGCTGCTGCTGCTGTGGGCCGACGCCGGGTTGCTGCTGCTGCGGCAGGTTGCCCGGCTGCTGATTGCCATTGGGGCCGCGAAGGAAGTTGGCCGCCGCATTGGCATTCTGATTGCTGAAGGGCGAGTACTGCTGTTGCAACTGCTGCTGCTGCGGCACCTGTTGCTGCTGCTGTTGCTGCTTGTTGAACTGGGGCACACCTCCCATTTTGGGCTGCTGCTGGTGATGTTGCTGCTGCTGCTGCTGCATGGCCTGCTGCTGCTGCAGACGCTTGAGATCGAAGTCGTTTTGAGAGGAATAAAACAGCTCCTGCTTGATGTCCAGGAAGCTCTGCTGCACATTCATTCCAGCTCCGGGACCAGGACCCTTCTGGTGGAACTGAGGCGGCAAATGTTGCTGCTGCGGCTGTTGTTGCTGCTGCTGCTGCTGCTGCTGCTGGGGGTTGTTGGGACCCAGACCAAAGTCATTGGGAAAGCCGCCGCCGTAGTCATTGTAACGACCCGGCTGACCTTGCCCCATCATCTGGCCATGCTGCTGCTGCTGCTGCGCTTGTTGCTGCGCCTGCTGCTGCTGCTGTTGCTGCTGGGGATTCATGCCATGAGGTGGACGCGGGAATCCACCCATTCCGCCCATGGCATTCTTGTGCTGATGCTGCTCGGCCATTTGCTTGAGTGTCTGAGCGGCCAGCGGATGCTCGGACATGAGATTACCAGAGTTGCCGGCAGAGTTGGGAGCCACATTGGAGGCCACATTGCCTCCTCCTCCGCCGCCATTGTTGGGACCATTGGGAAAGCCTCCGCCGCCGCCTTGATTACCGCCGCCACGCATCTTCATTCCTGTATTATCGCCAAGATTCAGGCCAAAGCCGCCAAAGCCATGACCCAATCCGCCCTCCGACTTCACGTTCAGGCTATTGATCAGATCCTGGGCATTCGGCGGCTCCACCTTGATGCCATCCTCGGTCTTGATGTCCAGCAGCGGCTTCTCATCGAAGCCGTCGAGGAAACTGGGATTAAAGTCCTGCAGGTTATTGATGAGATCCTTGAAGGTGTCGTTGTTCTCCGAATTATCGTCGCCGAGGAGATCCGGAAAGCCGGGGAACTGCCCACCGCCGCCATCCTTGTCCAGGGAACCAAGATCGGGAAAGTCATGATCCGGCTCTCGTTTGCACTCCACCAAATTGGCCAGATTGCCGAGGGCGGACTTTTGCTGGGCAGACATCATATTGGGTGGCAGACCCAGGTTGCCTAGGTTACCGCCGACTCCCAGGTTGCCAACACCAACGCCGGGACCCGTGGCCATGCCACCGGGTCCTCCGCCCCTTCCATTATTGCCGAGGCCTCCCAGTCCGCCGCCTTGCTGCTGCTGCTGCTGCTGCTGTTGGTGATGATCACCGCCGCCTCCTCCGCCTCCGTTGTTGCCGTTGCCACCACCCCCACCGTTATTGTTCGTACCGCCTCCTCCTCCGTTGTTGCCACCACCACCACCGCCTCCGCCAACTCCTGGTTCGCTCTTCACCGAAGTGTTGGTCAGCGCCTTCACTGTGACATTCGTGCTGATCTGCTGCGGCTGTGAATTCGCCGCTGATGTGGTGAACTCCAGTTGCTGCACAATTTCCACTGAGAATTTGGTTAGATTTTCCGAGCCGTTGTTGTTGTTGCTGTTAGTATTGCCATTGCCATTGCCATTATTGTTGTTGTTGCTATTCGCATTGTTCGTGTTGTTGTTGTTGTTGCCGCCGGTATTGTTGTTCCCATTACCATTATTGTTGTTGTTGGCATTCGGATTGCCGTTGTTGTTATTTTGGTTGCTATTGCTGCTATTGTTGTTGTTGTTATTGGGCAATTTGTGCGGCGGCTCAAAGTTGTCAGCGCCATTGTCAACATCCTCCGCAGGTCGTTTCAGGAATTTTTGTTGCTAAAAAGGAGTAAAGGAGGGAAGAGGGAAAAAAATATTTAGTAAATTTTATGATAATAAATTATTTCGAAGTAAATTTGTAATAGGAAATAATTAAATTTATTTTTATTTTATTTATTTATTTATAAATTATATTATTTATCATTTAAGATTGGGATTTTTTATTCTATTTCTCCTTGGAATTGATAAATTTTAAAAAAATGTTAAAACGTATACCAATGTACTAGATTTATTTATAAAAATACTTTCGTTTAAAAACTAAAACTTTAAAACTGAAGAGTATGCGAAAAATATAAAAGTAAACAATTTAAACAGAGAAACGGACAGAAGGAAAAGCTAAATCGAATCGTCTGATGTTGACGAATCAAAGTGAATGGTTAGGAAATATCTGATTTTGCATGGCACTAAGATTTTCATGGAGTTTACTTATTAATAACATAAATATTCAGGACATATAACAATAAAATACATAATAATTTATATAAATAGAATACAATATATAAGAATTAAATGTGTTTTAGGCATGAGTAATTTAATATAGATCTTAGCTTAAATAATGAATAAGCATATCCTTAGTATCTTACCCAAATATTCATAGATAATTATTTTATAACTTTTACTGGCTTAGGCGAAGTTAAGTTTTGGAGTTATGTACTTGAGTTGTTCAGAAGACATTAAGAGTCTAGGAGACGAGATTGGGAAAACACTTTGATATATAGACACAAACGCACAGAGTTTATATAGCTGAAGCTCGATATCGAATAGATTTCGAGAGGCGCGAGATTCGGAGTTTTGTGGGGAGACTTTAGGCTGCAAATCGATAGGGAGAGCTTTTCCGTCCAGTGTTGGAAGGCGATGTCGACAGTGTTGAGCAGCGTCGACAGTTTTGCATTTTGTTGCGTTTGCTTCGCGGGCGCATTTGGCTTTTGTTTTGGATTGTTTTTTATCTTTGTTTTTTTTTTTTAAGTTTTTCTTTTCCTTTTGATTTTCTTCACAGTTCTTCGCGGATCTTTTGTTCTTTTTTTGATTGTAATTTGATTTGTTCAGCTGCTCGGACGAAATTACACATAAATTATAGATGTACATGTACACAATATAATGTGTATATGGAAGAGTCGCACGATTCGATTAACACTCGACAACAAAACAATGGCAATAGCAGCAACAACAATAATAGCATATCGCTGACTTGGCAAGAGTAATCGAAAGAAATTCACTCTTTGCAAGACGTGCAAAAATTATTGAAAAGCCTTAGCGAAATTTCATGAAAAATGGCAAGTGCACACAAAGGCAGCAAAAATCTCAAAAAAAAAATATATATTTCTAAACGTAACAAAAAAAAAAAATCTGAAAAAATACAACAGAGAGGTAGCAAGAAGCAGAAACAATAACATAAAAGGCAAAAGACACTTCTAATCAGTGGCTGCGACGTCGACGTCGACTGCGACTGGGAAAAGAGAACCAGAACACCAGCGAGTATCTGTGTGAGCAATGCTAAGGCAGTGTGTGTTATGTTGGCGTCGGCGCTGCCTTTTGCTTTTGTTTTTGTTACTGTTCTGCTTTACTTCAGCGCTAGCGATACCCATTAGTTTCTGCCTAGAGAAGAGTATATGCTTTCAATGAAACTAGCATGAAAAGTTATGAAAAGATAAAGGTTATATCTAAAAAATAATATATGTTTTTTAACTTTTGATGAAATAAAATTTAAATAATTTTTTTCCAACTTTCTTGGTAGATGGTAAATTAAATTAAAACCTTCAAGGTTTTTTTTGGGAATTTTAAGAAATCTTTACCTATTATAAAAACAATCGTATGAAGTTAGAAAAATAAAATAAATCAGGATATTAGCTTATCACAAGTAATCCTGATATCCATTGGCATCTTAGTATTTTCTTCATAATTTCCCCCGCACCACAATATCTTTCCCCCATTAAAGACTAATTACTTGATTCCAACTCATTTTAGGTGTCGTAAAAACTCCACTCGAAAAGCATTCCCCCTGACTTCACGCTTGTAAAGTGAATAGCAAAAAGGGAGAGAAAAGAAAAAAGAAGACGAAGGCGAACAGAAAAAGCAAAAAAGAAAAACAATCACATTTAAATCAGAATGTGTTTGCTTTTTAGTTTTTTTTTTTTACCATTTTTCTTTTTATTTTCTTGCCCCCGTGCAGCAGGCGAAGCGCGCGCGCGACTTTAGCTGTTTATTTTGTTTTTAATTAATGCAAAATGTATACAAAATAGCCGCGAATAGGCGCAGCCACCAACACAACACAATGACATGTGAGTGGGGTCGCGAGGTGTGCGAATGTGTATCTGAATCTGTGAGTGAGCCGCGAGTACGAGTATCTCTGTGTGAATATATAAAACTTCACTTTGCAAAAGCCGAAGCAGAGGACTCCATGCCGTTGCAAGTGTGCAAAATAATGTTGCGAAATGCTTTGGAACAACCGCAAAGTGACGCTTTTCTGGGCAGCAAAAATATTTACCACAATTTTAACACATTTGCAGGTAGCAGTTTCAGTGTTATAGTAGAGATTTGTTGGAAAAGATACAAAAAACAAAAGGTTATGAGCTTCTGAGATACCTATTTTCGATGGGAAAATAATGCAAATTAATATACATATGTATTTAAACTACCATCATTTTAACCTAAATGTTAAACCTTTTTATATCAAAATCTTGTATGTACCCTCAAGGATTACGAGGTATCAAATTGCACACCAAATATAGTTATAAAATAAATATTAAACCATCAAAATCCAAGGGCAAACACTCCAGAAAGCTTAGCCAAATCATTCCCAGAGGATTATCCTCTTCTGTGAGCACTCGCTTGGGGTCATCGATAGCCACTCAATAGAGGGTTAAACAATTACGAAAAGCCAGAAAAGTATACCCGAAAAAAATAATGAATAACAAAGTGAATACCAAGTACTCGTTACGCATTCACATTCGGGAAAACACATACACATGCACACTTTCGCCTAATAAGTTTATGGCACTTTACAACACTCGAAATGCAATGCCGTCTCTTTCTGTCCCTCAGTTCCGTCTCTTTCCCTCTCTCTGTTACTCTTTGCACTGTATTTCTCGGTTCATTTCGATACACGCGCCAACACTTTTCCCACTTTTCCCTGGCTCATTATGAATAAATGACGTTTCATAAATTTGTTTTTCTTCCTCTGTGCTGCGTTGCGCTACCACACCATCGATCATGCCGTCTCTTTCGCTTGCCCCCCGCGTATCTGCATCTGCTGTCTCTTTCGCTGCCTGTACTTGTATCTGTATCTGTATCTGTAGCTGTTGCTGTTGCTGTAGTTGTAGCTGTATCTGTGTTTTTGCTATCTTTCGATGGAAACGTGACACAAAGAATGCAAACTTGCGTTGACCAGAAGCGCTGAAGCGATGGAAAGAGAAGGCCAAACATGTAACCCCTGCCAAAGACAGAGAGAGAGAGATAGACAGAGAGAGGTAGAGCGAGACGTAAAGCTCGCACAATTTACAAACTTAAAAGTAATTTAGTTTTTTACGACTCCACTGCGGTAATAAAAATGTTTTGCCCTCTACGTATTTTGCCGCCACCCTCACCTATAACTATAACTATAGCATAGTCCCGGTACCCTTTGGCCCTGTCTCCTCTGCAACCCCTTTTTTACCCGTCTTTACACCCCCTAATTCCCCGCCATTTTCCCACATTTACTGCATTTACATTTATCGATGCGTCTTCGCCTTCGCCAACATCCTCATCTTCGCCTTTGCCTTCGCCTTGGCCTCCATCTTCTTTGCTTTTACGTCCTGATGTCCTGGCACTGGGGCTTAATAACTTTGTTGACGGGGGGGGTAGGGGCTAAAGTGTCTGATGTCTGAGGGGGTATGGTCGAAATCGAAGGTTGCCAAGGTACTGGTCGAAACAGTGGGAAAAAAGTGCAGGAAATCAAAGTTGAAGAGGCAATCTCCAAAAGAAAAGTATATATTTTTTACAGAAATATATTGAAATTTCTGAATTGATAAAAGAATAATTTGGAATAGTTTAAGAAAACAATAAAAATGCTACTAAAAAGTAGACTACAAATTTAGTTTAAGCTAAATTTAAGCTTAAAATATTTTATAGCATACTTTTGAACACATTTTGAATGATTTTAAATCGATCGATTTCCAATAGGAACCTTATTCCTTAAATTCCAGTAATAATTATAAAAAATCTCCAGGTTCGTTCAACTAAAAAGTACCCTATTTCAAAAACCTCCTCAAACCTTTTCTTTCAAATACTTCTTCTTTTAATATTAATGACCATTCTTCCCAAGCTTTTATCGTTTCTTTGACAACATTTTCATGTTCTATATAGGCGTTTTGTTGGTTCAAAAAAGAAAGTCAAACATTTTCACAGCTTATGACTCGTTTTCTCTATCTTCGCCAATCCCCTCTCAGACTCTCCCCTCCGTTTCTTTGATATATTTTCTGTTTGCTTTGCCAGCAAATGAAATAAAGCAACTGAAATTATGCCGCGAACCTTGACACATTAAAAATAAGCAACAAAAGCGTGAGTAAGAAGACGTCGTAGTCGTCGTCGTCTATCTCCCTCGCTCTCCACTTGCTAGTAAATATTTTCTGCGTGTAAAAATAAAAATGTGGAAAATGTTTCTTTCCACGTTGGCGACGTTCGCTGTTCGCTGGCTCTGGTGTTTTGTATGAATTTCATTTCATTCCGTTTTCATGATTCCAATGCATAAACAAAAGAGAGCAGCAAGCAGCAAGCGTACAACGCGTCGTATGATTAATGCGAATTAGCGGCGAATCCAAACCGACACTCTCGGCCACTCAGCACCAGGAAAAAAAGAAAAAAACATAGAAACAAAAAAATCAGCAATATAGCTATATAGCAGCTCGACCCAAAACGGAAATCGTCTCGTCCCCAACAACAACACAGAAAAACACATCAAATGTTTCGTGGAAAGCCTTCGTTTGGCGTTCGTGTTTTGTTTGATTAGTTGGTTTGCTTGGCCAGTTGCTACTGTATAAACTATATAGAGGTGCGAGAGACAGGAGAACAGAAAGAAGATGATGATGGAGGAGGAGGAGTTGCCGACGCCAAGGCTTTCCATGAAAATGGGATGCGAAACAAGGCCAGTGCGTAAAAGAGGAGCAATCAGCAAGATTATAGGGTATGAAATGGTGGCTTATAGACTCTCTAGTCTTTGGTTTCTCAACAAAAAAAAAATCTGGCTACTTCTAATTAATTAATTTAATTTTCATCTTGAAACTCCCTACTTTTTCTTTGCACGATTTTCTAGCTCGTTTTCTCTCTTCCTCTGCCAGTGTCCCATCATTTATGCACAACAATTAATTAAAAGTGTAACTTAAAACGTCCGCTCAAGTGTCAGTGGGGTAGTTCCCCTTCACCCCCTCATTTACCAGCGCTGTGCCACCAATTAATTCCTGGCTATTTTAACCATTCCTTTTCTTACCCCATATTTTTTGCCTCCTCCGACGACGACACATGGCGTATGCGTAATGTTTTTGGCCTTGTTTAGCGCCACACTCGCTCACTCCCCCTCGTGCCACTCGCTTACTCGCATTACATTTTCCATACTATTAATTTTTTGCACATTATTAAAAAGTGGGTGGTGGCGCCCAGGCAAGCAGTGCGAAAAAATCGCGTAAAAATATGAAGTGAATTATAAATCATTATTCAACTCATTTAACTGAGCTGGCGGCGTGCAGCACAAAGCCCAATGGGAAATTATGTTTGCCAAAAATTAATTAAACAACAGTAACACAGCAGAGGAAAAGCAATAAAAGTAAGATTAATGTAGTCCCACTGGCAGCGACGCCAACTGAGGCAGCGGCAGCGACGCCAGCAGAGGCAGAAGCAGCAGCATCAATTTCCGCAACGCCAAACAGCTAAGCCAGATTTCTCGGTTTGGTTTTCAGTTTGGCTTGTTGCTCGCTCGCAGGCAATTGTTGCTATTACACACTATTGCCCACTGCCAGTGCCAGTGGTGTTGTTTTTGCCTGAGAATTCCAAGATTCCAAGTTGCTGTTGTCTCTCACTATTTAATTATATACGAGAAAAAGACAAAAGACTAAAGAAAATGGTTGAAGAAAGTGGAAAACTCTGGAATGCTCTGGGGAGTTTAGTTGTTGGGTGGGAGGTTAAATGGGTTTAGGGAAAAGAATATAGTGTAATTTCTTTGTAATTCAAATGCTTTAGTTTATCGAAATAATGATCTATCGACCTTGGCTTTTATCGATTATTCGAAATGTGAGGATATAAATATTTGTAATGATCAATTATTGCGTTTGATGCAAATTTAATGCATCAAGTCATCTTCAAGAACACTTTTAATGTTTTGAAAAGAGGAAATGAAATGCAAGACTTTAGAAAGTCAAAAATAATTACTAGAGATGGTAATGGATCAATTAATCGATTAATATCGATTTTATTATCTCTAAAGGTAAGCAATTATTGTCGACTATGTATATATCAAACTGAAGATTTATTTTCACGGTATCTAATCGATTAAAATCTATTAAACAAATGCCTATTCTGAGGCCTCCAAAATCTTTAATGATAAATAAATAATATTATTATCCTTATTATTAATTTTATACAATTTTACCCACAATGAGCTACAAACAATAATCCCAACCAAATAGATTTCTTTAATGTGGTTTAACATCTATACTCTGCCACTATGAAATGCATAATAATAATAATACTCCAAATCGGGGCAAACAAACTAATTATCCAAATGCATCTATCTAACGCTGATTACCCCAAAAAAATTAGCATAATTCAAAGCCGTTAATCGGCCCAATTGTTTCGCCATTGCGGCAATATGCACATCTGTGCTGTGGCGCTGCGGCTAATATAGCCACTGCCATGGATATGGATATGAGTGCGAATATGAATATGTAAGTGCACAGATGCACAGTTCCAAACGCGTTCTACTTCATGGCACTGTGAGCATGCCCCACTTTTCGGTGAGGGCATAACAAACGACCAATGGCTCCTCCCTCCCGCCCCCTTTGGCCAGCTCACTTCTTGGCCACTTGTCTAAGCAAAATGCGTAACACACACAGGCACGAGGAGAAATCAAACAGAAAATCACTTTGGATTTGGCCAAAAAATAATGTTCACTTTGATATTTTAGCTTAGAAGAAAATCATTAAAATCATAATTTATGCTGCACAAATTTATGAAAAACAAAAATTCGGCAGAGGAAAATTACTGCAATGTAATTAATGGTTTCAATTGAGCGAAAGAGTGGTGGAAAACAGACACACACACACACATAGACACTATGTTTTTTCCTTGCTGATTTTATTTAGCACATTTGATTTATGATTTTTAATTTTTGGCCACTTTACGTCGTGAATCTTACGTGAATTATACCAAAAGTCTGCGCCGCACCTAATAAATCTGCATTTGCCATGCATAATTTCTCACCGAATAAAATGTCAAATAAATAAGCAAAAAAGGAAAATAAAGATGTGCTTAAAGGCACAGTATAAAAAAAAAAGAATATGGGAAATTTCTCAGACAAAATTCTTGAAAAAAAAGTCAAGGGAAAGAGCAAAAAGAAGTTGCTTAAAAATTCAACATGATTTGTGGATTTTTATTTAACTTAATTATTCATTTTTAAAAATATATTTGCATTGATAAGAGTCTTATATATTTTTTAATCAGTTTTCATTTATTATCACGATCAATGATTAAATATTCATAGAAATGTTGTAACGATCTGTAATCACTGATAACTTTGAAGGTTTTCCCTTTTTCTGTTATTTGTTTTTCCTGTTCACTTTTCACTTTTTAATTTTTCTTTATAATTATTTTCCTATTTTGTAATATATTTCTTAGCACTTCACTCGTTTTTTATTTCTTAATTAAGTTTAAGGGCCTTTTAAAATATTATTTTTGTTTATGACTGGGTTGCTAATGTCACTTAATGTTGCTGCTGCTGCTGCTGTTCGTTTTTGTTGCTGCTGCCATTGTTTTGATGTTGCTGTTGTGTTTTTTATCGCCTAACCGCATACGAAACGAAAATTAAAAAACACAAAAAAACCAACGCACAGCTTTTCTTTAGCTTGCTGCTGCCGTGCGGCAATTACTGCTGCTGTTGCTAGTGTGTGGCTGCTGCTAGTGGTGTTGCTGCTTTAGCTGCTGCTGCTGCTGCTGCTGTTTTGGTCGTGCGCCGTTTGGCAGTCGGTTGAGTACTGGCACGAGCCGCTGTCAGCGAAACCAAACGAGCCGACTTCGACCGACGAGCGACGTCAGCGGCGACGCCGGCAGCGAGAAAGTTTGCGTTTTGCATTGTTGCAGCGCTGCTGCTGCTGCGCTGGGCGGCGAGTGAGTGTATCTTGCGAGGGAAGGAGGGGTGGGGAGCATAGAGCGAGTACATGTTAATGCGGGGGTGCTCTTAACAGGGCCCTAGCAGCAATGTTGATAAGCCTGCTGCTCGCTGTTAAGCATGTTGCATGTCAGTGTCTCACTCTCTCGCTCTTCGTGCTGAAACCAATTCGTTTGTCATTTGTTTAATGACACAAATATTTGCACAAAGTGTTTGCATTTATGTATGCCGCGACAACCTGTCTTGCCCCACCAGCCCCTCCTCGTTTTCAATTTCCATTTTTCGGCGGCGTCAGCAAAGTTTTCCCTCAATTTGTATATTTGTGCCATAAATTTTATTACCACTAATAGACTAATAATAATCCGGCTAATGATCGTCAACAGGCCGCCAGTGAAGTTTCCCCGTAAGCTTTCAGGGAAATTGAATTCGTCGCTGGCAGAATTTGATGGCTGTTAAATTGGGTTGAGCCTACAAGGACACTTGGGGCAAAGCTACCCCCGAAAACAGCAAATAACATGAAACAACTAAATAAGGAAGTGACAACCGGAAACAGAGGAGGCCAAGGAATTTGCGCTCAAAAGGGGATCCCAGGAGTCACTCAAAAAGGTTTGAGTGAGAACCACGCTCACTCTCTTTATCTCGCTGGTTATTTCTTTCTTTTTTTGCAGCGCTTTTTCGCTCGCTGTTATGTTACAAGGCAACGACACCGGCCGGCTGAAACTAGTTAAGGCCACACCAGCAGGCAGGCAGGCAAACAACCCTCTTTGCTGGCCACATCCACACAGCCTCCCCCTTGATGCGACCACCACCCCCGGCTCCTTCCCCGACAGCTTAACCTATAAAAATTCCGCAACCACAACAACAGCAACATCAACACAAATGGGAACAAACACACACCAGACTACCGCCTCCACTCCCCTCCCCTCCGCGCACACAGCGAGAAATGTTCTCGGCACTCTCTCTCGCCGAAATCTGGGCGCCTGTTACACACGCAACGAAGTTGCCAACACAACCTCACACAGCCCAGCAGCAAGCACACAACAACTCACGCACACTGGCAGCAGCGCGTGTTTCTGCTGCTGCGAAGCTGTTGCTGCGGTCATGTTGCTGATGCTGCCGCTGTTGCTCATGTTGCTGTTGCTTCTAGTGGCAGTGCAGGCCCAGAAAGCGTAGCTAAAAATATCTAAGATACAAATTTCTTAAAATTTAAAAGGACGCAATTAAATAAAAAAAAATTCCCTTCGTTTTTAAAGTTTTGCCTAATTTAGTATTAATATTTTAGAATAAACATAAAGCAGAAAACACAATTTAAAATAATTAAATATATAAACAAAATTTACTAACATTAATCTCTGGCTAAAAAATATTTACTAAAGCATCTCCGATTGCTGCTGTGTCAGTGCCGTTCATTTGTTTGATTTTGTTGTGATTATGCGCAGTGCTTCGACTCTGACAGAGCAGCCAACGGCGGCAGAGGTAGCAGAAGCAGAGGCGTCACTGTAGTCAGCGACCCATGGAGGGCATTTGGGAGCAGCAACGCCAAAGCAACAACAGCAATGCCACCGAATCGTCCGAAGTTGCGATACTCTTGGACAATTAAAAAAAAATGTGATAAGGAAATCGTGTTAAAACCTCGATTTGAGTCAAAAAATAATTGCAAAATTTCATCAATAAATCTGAGAATTAAATTTATTAAATTTCTGATCTGATTTTTCTATATATACAATATATGTACATATATGTACATATATTCCGCCTGTAGACTATATTCCGTATAGTCTGTTGCCTTGCCTCGCGGCTGCCGGCTGTTGGCTCGTAAAAACTCATTGCCAGTTTGGGGCGTCGCTCAACTGGAAATGTGGCCAAGACGAGGCTGAAACTGTGAAACTGAAGCTATAGGAGCTATATCTAAAGCCAAAGTCAGAGCTAGAGACAGAGAAAAAGTCAGAGCTGAGACTGCAGGTGTTTGTCTAACTGAGACATCTTTAGCATATAAATATGTACTTATGTACTATAAAGTATATACTTATCCATATACATTTCTATATATGCATGTACATATATAAGTCTAAAAAGCACTCGAAGGTAAAGTATTAAAAAGAATTAAACCTTTTTTTTAAAAAACAAAACTCATCATTTCCAAAAATTTTAATATATAAAAATAATGTTATTCACGGAGTTCTATGATTTCATTTATTTTCATGAATTCTTTATATTTTTCTATAGAAACCAAAGCTTTTTAGATTTCAAATGAATGCTGATGCTGCTTAATTAATACATTTATTAAAATTTATATTATTAAACGATGATAAGTGAAATTAAAATTTTTTTAAAAATATACTATATGTTGACTTTCAAAGTTAAGATTGTAAAACAAAACAACAAACTGTAATAATAAGATTAATAAATATTCTTTAGGCTAGCTTTCTTTTATTTCCAGTGTATTTACACACATATGTGCCATGTAATTGTGCTGAGTATTTCTTTGTGAAGCTTAATTAGTGGCTGCCAGCCTGTTTTTCACTTTTGAGGCTTTAATAAATGAACGTTCCGTAAAGCGACGGTTGTTAGAACAAAACACAGTTAGAATTTTGGCACTGGACAAAACACACACACGCACGCACAGATCCCTCTTCCCGATGGATCTTCAGGAATTCAGCTAATCCAAGTTCTTGTTGGTGGGAGTGGGGCGATAGCGTATGGAGAAGCGTCTAAAGGTGTGAGAGTTGATCTCCCTGGTGGGCGTGAACTCGGCCCGCTCGATAACGGCCCCGGGACTGCCAAAGTTAAGTAGCCAGAACTTGAGCTCGTTGACCTTGGACAGCGGGCCTTCCAGCTCGCCCTTGACCGTGCCCTTGTCGGTGTTCATCACCCAACCGCGCACCTGGTTGAGCGTGGCCAAGTCCTGGGTCTGTTTTCGCAACTTCACGCCCTGCACTCGCCCAAAGATCTCGAATCCGCAAAAGAAGATCGGGTCCACCGACTGCATCATCATATTTTGAGTCCGTGTATTCATTCAGCTTCTTTTCAAGATGGGAAAGATACACCTGTATAAATTTTGTCAATTTTGGTTCAGGTTTGTCAAATGGTTTTATAGATATTCCTCTTTTTGTGGCAAGACAGTCAAGGTCTACTTTTTGAGTACAAAAATTCAAATAATAATAATAAAATAAAATAATGGATACTCTAAAAGGAAGTAAACAAACTTCTGCATGAAACTTTTAAGAATCTATGTAAGAAAAATATATAAAATATATTCAGCATATGGCTCGAATTTTGGTTTGTAATTGAAAAAGAAAACACATGTTTTTCTTGAATAAAATACCATTTCCCCCTCTAATTTATTGCCTATCGATTGGGTAAGAAGCAATTTCCTTGAAATAAGATACTCATACATTTCTAGCTACTTTTTAATCATGATTGAATTAAAATTGAGCAAGAAAAAAAAAAGAAAAGAAGAAACAAAAAATTGCATTTTCATCTTCGCAACGAGCATTGTTGTATCGAGAAGGACGCTAATGACATTGTATCTATTGTATATCTATCGCATATCACATATCCCATATCAGCACGGGGGACTCATAAATCACTTGCCGCACTCGCACACACTCGCAAACACTCGCACACACTCATGCCAAGTTCATCTCATGGCAATCCAATCAACTGGCAATGCCACAAAAGTTTGCAACCACCAAACAGAGGCGCAAAAACCCGCCCCCTTCATCACTGTCCTCCTCCCCATCTTCCTCCATCCCTCGCAGCACACAACACCACCAACGCACCACCTATGGGCAGCGAACAATAACTAGCGGAGATAAACAGACAACATTTGGCGTTAATGCCAACGCGAAACACCAACATCGCCGGCGATTCTACGGCAAATATTTAATACGATATTTATGGGATATATAAGAGGGTATATAGGGAGTGAGAATTCAGCGAGGAATGGTATGTATTTGCCTAAGTAGCCAGTGATAAATGACTGAACAGGTAACAAGTATACGCCCCATGGCATCTTACAAGATGAGGGAAATATCAACAAAATGTGCAACTCATTTTCCAAAGTATGGAGATTATTACACAACGATTTTTTAGATAGTTAAGTATTCAGTCTTTAAGGACATTTAAAACAATTCATATCGAACTATTTGAAAAGAAAATCCAAGACTAAACCGAAAATGTAATTTGTCTTAAAAAATACCCATGGTACTAGCTACATATTAAGTGAACAGGAAGATGTGGAAATGACCCTAAAGCTGCCTATTGGGTTTAACGAATTTTCAAGTTTTCACAAACTGGAACCAAAGGCTTCTAATTTTGCCAGCAAAGTCACAGTAAGACCTACGTAACTGTGACGAAAAACAACATTAAATGATAATTGCAGTAGCTCTGCAAGCTAAGAAAAGGGTTTCTTTCATGCTTCCATGGGCTATAGCTAAGATTATGCAAATACAATAGGTATTGTTGGTTAGGTTTTAGCAATAAACCAAATTTCAACATTTCAAAAATAACAATAATAAACACGTTTTGATTAGAAACAAATTAGGAATAACTCCTAAAGTTATAGAAAATAGCTTTAACTTATACCCTAGAAAGTACTGCATGCTTTGTTATTTCACCAATATAACTATAGTAAACAGGTTTCTTTGGGAAAAAATGAGGAAACACTCCTTAAGCTATAGGAAATTGTGGAAAAGGCTTCACTGTGTCTTCAAAGTGCCTCAAACTCCGTCGTGTGCTCATTCAAATGAAACAGCACGAGCCTCGGATTCGGATTCGTTTTGAGTTTCAGTTTGAGTCTCCAGCCTCTGTCGCTGCCGCAGTCGGCGTCTCAGTCGACGTCTCAGTGAATTCGATATTGTTGTTGCTGGCTCGCTGGCTGGCTGGCTGTTGAGCCGAAGGTGAGCAAGCCAAATCAAACAAACCGAAGCGCAGCAAAACAACAATAACAACAAAAAGTAATACGTTGAAACGCTTCAAGGGATTTCGCATAGCTCAGTATTGTGGCTATATAGCTATGGGTACAGGTATAGATATAGGAATATGGGTAGGAGTACGAGTACAGCTGCAGTTGCGGCCACAATAGTAGTTCCCAAGATAAATGCAGATGAAGACTCTAGCTATGGTATTCATGTTTAAAGTATTTACGACAGTTTCTTGGTAAATTTATATATTTTTAAATTATATTATTCAATTAAATAATCATTAATTTATTTCAGATTTAGAATTTAAGAAAAATCAGAATATAGTTTTTGAAGTTAAGAGCCACAAAAGGTATTCTCTAGTCGTTTAAGTATAAGACAAGTATAAATTATCACTTTATAACGAATCTATTTAAGCATTAATATTTCAAAAATACCTTAACATTTTCTGTTTAAGGGTCCATTCTGGTTAGTTGGGCCAAAAAATAGGCAATTTTCAGAAATTTTTTG
>JAEIIJ010001327.1:0-10082 GCA_018904815.1 Drosophila ogumai
TTTGTTGTATATTCCACACAAAAAAAAGCAAGGCTTATAAAGAAGAAGTAGTTTTATGGCTCAATTAGTTTTATTAAATATTATTATGAATAAATTAAACAGTCTAAGATACATGTTCTAAAAACTTGGAGTTGTTTAACAAATATATTTATTATTTAGCTTATATTTTGTGTCAAATAATAAGTGAAATTTATTAAATAAGAGTTATTTGAATAACACGGTTTCAGAAATTTCTTTAAAACGAGGTGCTTTTCCTTTCAGTTAATTTTTAGGGTAGAGTTTTACAAACTTTGTGTGTGTGTGTGTGTACATTTGACACTTTTTCCTCCTGTTTTAGATGCAAAACAACAAGAACAACATAAAAGCAGAAAATTGAAACCTTGACAGAGCGTGAAACGCCTTTTATTGATTTATAGGCGCCTCTTCATGCGCTGGAATCGGCTGATTGATTGATTGATGATTGGCTTTGACTTTGGGTATGGACTCCTTGCATATTTGCAAGTCAAATTGAGTCTAAAAACCCAAATTAAAAAGTGCAGAGCATGGCGGCGTACCCAAAAGAGAGGCAGTGACAGTGGGAAAAAGTCAAACCCGAAAATAAAGAACGAAATTATTGATAGACGTCAGTTGGCTGGCTGGCTGGCTGTGATCTTAAAGATAGGAAATGGCTGTTGGCGGGAAGTGAGGGAAAGGTGGCAGGACCAGAGCACATGATTTAAATACTAAAGGCAAGAATAACAAAGAATCGAGTAAAAAAAAATTAAAAGCAAACGAAAAGCCAAGAGCTAAGGCAAAGGAAGGAGAACAACAAACAATATCAGGCATATTTATTTGCTCATAAATTTCTACGGTCCGCGAAAGATAGCAGCCACCACACAGAGACAATGTCCCCCCAATGTCTTTCCCTGATTCTCTCGCCAAGTGCCGCCAAGTTGCTGGTGTGATTCTACCCACAGTGGGTCAATAATCGCAATCAATTGAATGAGTTTATGTGCCCAGAATGCAAAATGGCAATTTCTCATACGAACCCCTTACAGATTGAGCATGTCCGAATATCTTTTGGAATTTATTTAAATTTAATGAATATAATGCGGCTGACTGGATTCAAGTGACAAGTTCGACGCCTTCGTTGATTTAACACCTTAATGGAACTAAGTACTAGGTGCAAGTGCATTTATTTCTCTCAATTAAATAAATAAATAAATAAATAAAACCTAAAACAAACATAAATATTAATCCTGCAATAAAAAATATTTATAAAATATGGCCTTTTCTAGACCAATTAGGCAAATATCGCAATTACATCCCAAATTAAATTAATTTTAAAGAAGTAAATCAATATTCCTCTGTTCTTATTTAATAACCATAAATTGCACTGACAACCGAAAGGGTAGTTAGTAAATTGCATTGAAGGACACAAGGTTTGTTTGCTTGATTCTTGAAAGCCTTAATTAAATGATAGCAGAATCGAGTCCTTTCAAAATGTTGCTGGATGGACATGACCATTAATTAACTTTCTTCCTTTCATTTAATCATGTCAGTCCACCGTACAGTGTGAAAAGTTGTCGGAGTTTATTTTTGTAAGCCTATATTGCATGTCAAACTTAATTTGATATTTTTGCAAAAACAAAGGACGGACCCCTGCCATAAACAAATTTTTGGACAAGAGTTTGGGATGTAAACAAAAAGCAACAAAATCGAACTAACAAACCAAACAAAATTTAAGGGAATGGAATCAATTTCGTGGATCGCTGTAGTTCCCAGGGTTTCAATTTTTATCAAAACAAAGATATATGATTTTAATTGCAAATTCTATAAAGAAATACTTTTACAATTATTGGGGCAGAATAAATTACTCAAGCTTCAACTGCAACATAACTTTTTTTTAGGTTTACCGGACTTGCCAGTAAACAAATCAAGTTGTAACTTTCCCAACAATCTAAAACCCTTTAGCTATTTATTCAGGAGTGTTATTGTCAGATTATAAGCGAAAATAACAACACAATTCGGTTGGAAAATACGGAAATGCCTGCCTAGGCAAAAGTAAACTGTTGCCGGAACCAAGAACTTTGTGGGGATGAGCTGAGGGTAGTACAGAAGGTGCCACGCTATCGAAGAACGACCTTGACAGCGAAAAAATAACAGTCCGAAACACGGTTGGAAAAAAGAAAAGTTATTATTATTATCGTGTGTGTGTGTGTGTGTGTGTGTGTGAGTGAGTGTAGCGAACCAACAACTGCAAATCGCAGAAAGTTGATTATGGATTTGCATTTTGGGGGAAGGCTCGGAACTGAACTGAAACGCAATTTCCACTTGCCGCCGCCTCAGCAGCTGGAAAGTTACTCAAACCGAAAATCAATAAAAGGCACCACGAGGGAAAATGGGGAAGAAAATGAAGAAAATGTCAAATGGTGTTTGTTGGGTGAAAAGTGGCGGCGGCGTTAACGTGAAAGTTGCAAACGCAGACGGGAAAAGTGTAAAAAAGTGTTTACATGTTTTTAAGTTGCACCTTTCCTTCAATTAGCAAACATTCGCACAGATTGCGGGGGTGTTCGCCTGAAAAAAGGTCGTTAAAAAGTTCAATGGGAATTAACGGATGGTTCATCAACTTTAGCAAAGTGTTTTACAAGGACTAAGTGATAGCCAGTGGTTCTATAGAAAAGTTGCAGAAACTTTTATTTGGAACCCTTTTTTTTGTGTAAACTTTTGGTTTTTTTAAGCGGCACAACCGTGGAAATATAAGCAATTAATAAGATTATTTATTAAAAATCAGGGTTCATACAAACCTCTCCACAAAAGATAAAAATTACCAAACTATGTCGGAAGGCAAGCTCTCTCGTTCTCTACTGAGCGGAAAGCGTGAAGAGTATACAAGAAACCGATATTTTTTAAGTGCTAAAGAAAAGCTCTCTATTACAAGACTTATCAAATGTTTAGCCAGCAATGAATTCGTTTCCTAAAATAAATAAAAATAAAGTTTCCCCTTAAATGGTGACTATAATAATTTTAAATAATCATTTGTTTTACATGTAAAACCAGTGGGCAAGAAACGGAAATTTCTAAGAAAGTATATTTACAAAGGCAATATTTCAATAAGCATGTGAATGAACCTTTCGTTTGCCCAGATTGACGTATTTAGATTGACGCATTTTGCCCCAGACTGCTAGCTTTTGTTGACCTGAAATCCACAAGTGTGCGAATGTGGAGAGAAAGACTTAATAAGCGTGTCGGCGACTAGAAAAGTCTCCCTCTCCCACCCCCCCAGAAAATATATAGAAGCCCCAATGGGGGAGGTGATGAACCCACAAAAGCGGTACCAAAACAAAAAAAATGTGCGTGACAAAATGCATTTCTCTAATCAAGCATTTGCTTTGACCCAAAACGGTTTGTTATGGGGAGGAGTTCCTTCTTGTTTCGCACCTAATTTGCCAATTCATTAGAGGGGAGGCCAGGTCATCGAACCTGGTGGAAAATATATATACAAAATATTATTATTATTATTCCTTCTTGAGTCGCCTTTATCTCTGAGTCACACACTATTTGTTGTGCGCCTTATTGGAATCCGATTCATTTCCGTTCCACTAAGCTGAGCGTTTTGTATCTCCATTTTTTTCTTGGACTGCCTGCATTTACAATCGCATTCCCTCCACTTCCATTCATATATTTTTAATCAATTTTCTTTGCCTTTTGCTTGCGCCTTTCATTCATTATGGGATTTCTGTGGTGTTGCTCGCAATCTGTTCCCCCTATATAAGGCAACTTTCTATCAAAAATTATAATTCCACAGATAGTAAAAATAAATCTTTTTGAATATAAAAAATGCGAAATGCGAATGACTTGCCGAAAATTCTATTATCAAATCTTAAAAATCACATTTGTGTTTGGGTTTATCTTTATTTGCTAAACTTGTTTTCCTTTCACATTCTCTTCTAATCTTCCGCCAGTTTGCATAATTCTTATTCCTTTTTTGCATTTGTACTAATTAATGTAAGATTGTGTCGAAACTTTTCAGATTTAAACAGATTCTAATTGGCTCAGAAAGATGTTCCATAGTAATAAATGTCTTAATATCTTGTGAGTCTGTTTGAATTTTCTTTGGCTGAGTAAGAACTTTCCTAGGCGGATATATCAGCCCACGCAATTGTATGGGAAATTCCCCTGAAAATATCAGTATTTTTAAAGATTTTATATTTTGAAAAATGTTGAAAGCAAAGACAATTAATTTATATATTTATTATGGCTGACAATTTACTACAGGTGGTCTTTACCTTCGTCTGATCTGATTTTTAAGAGTCCTGTCCAGCTGCTCTATAAAATAGAAAGCATAGAAGAACTTTATTTGCTTTGGTTTTATTACACATTTTATAGAAATAATACTTAGGTTTAGTAGCTACAAACTTTACTATTTCACGTACATTTAATGACCAAACACTGCTTATTCAGTGGAAAAAAGGAAATAAAAAAGTAGTTAACTTAAAATTTTCCTACTTCTCATGAACTAATAAAAATAATACTAACTTTTTTGCAACTTCTTTTTCGATAATTTCGCACTCGCCACGAGCTTTATGCAATATATCGTTGTTATTGCTTTAAAAGTATTATTTTTTGCATTTGTTTTAATATTTATTTTTTGTTTTTGTGTTGATGTATGTATAGTTTTAAGCCGGTTTTTTCTTTGTCCGGGCCTGTACCTGCCTGCTGGCTCGTTCATTTTTAGCTATTTTGCCGGTTTTTATTTTTGTTTTTAGTTTACAGTGCCTTGCGATTTTTACTATGTTTTGTTTGTTGTTGTTTGTTGATGCAGAATGGTGTGTGGAGTGTATAAAGTGTAGAGTGTAGTCTCTCTTTGTCTGCGTTTGTGTGTTTATTAGTCATCATACTTCGTATATACTGCGATTTCCACTTACAGAAACTCCATAATAAACGCTTTCGTGCTCTCCTCGCAGCTCCCCAACCTTTGAATTCTCTGGGGTCGCCACTTTGTTTGCAATTTTTTTTTTCTTCTTATTTTTCCCCTTATTTTTATTATGTTTTTTTTTTTTTTATTTTATTATTTGAGTCAGCAACAGTAACGGCGGGGATAAGAAAGCAGCTGAGTGGAGCCAGCAGCCAACAGCTGTTTTTCTTCCACTTCTTCATGCTACTGACAACGCCCACATGGCATCCAATACAAAGAGTCCAAAGGCAGATTTGCACAGGAAGTTAATCAATTTTGCGTGGGCAGAAAGTGGAGGTTTTTCCATTAAAAGAAGGGAGTTCCTTTCATTGTTGACTAATTTTAAGGAGGCTCCACTTGCAGAACATTGCTCAGAAACCTAGTAATGCCGTGGGCAATATAGTTTATGTTTAGTTTTTTTTTTATTAACAAAATCAAAAGGTCAATTGGTTAAACTACAAGCTGTCAATTTAGTCATATAGTCATAAGTTTTATCAATATGTTATCCCATTAAATAAATCACATTAAAGAGTTGCACTGCAAATCGGCCTTCAGTCAGTTTGCTATTTCCACTGAATCACATTTGCAGCCACTGTCTGGCACTGCTCAAAGTGCCAATTAATAAATTACTAATTAAAATGCAACCAAACACTTGGCAAATTGAATGAAACGGATGGATATATGTCTATATGTCTGCACTGGCGCAGTCTGGGGATATGGCTGGGCGATTCAAGTGAGCAGCAGACGCCTTGACGCTCCATTAATTCCGCATTAATTTTCTTCACGCGCGAAAATGTGAAATTAATTTATTTACTTTGCCTAATTATTGTTTGTCAGTGAGACACACAAGCACACTCACTCCGGTGGGGGCAAAAAAATAATAATGAAAAAGACACATGCAGTTGTCATGGACACGACGACGAAAATCTCATGAAAGCGGCGGAATAAGATGAATTAAAACAAAATAAACGCAAAGAAAATGCAATTAAATGAACATTTCTGGCAATGTCTTCGTTTTTATATAAAAATATACCTATTAGTTTAAGTGGGACTGTTTGTAGAATATTATTTAAATTAAATCAGGAAAAATACTTAATTATTTCAATAATGCATCTGAGAGAAAACCATAATTAATGCAAGTCGAATTCAATGTTTCCGGCCAATATAAAGCAAAGAATCATTGGGGTATACTGGGAAAAAACACTAAAATAAAATAAAATATTAAAAAGATATTTTTGTATGTTTTTAGATGCATTATACATACTTAAATAATAATACAATCTATAAATTTCCAATGCAAAAAAATATTTTAGGGCATCTTATATATTTCCAGGATTAAAGAGTAACCCATAGTCTGCATTACTGCACTTAGCAATGCCTTCTCTGTTTAATTTATTTATAATTGTATTTTTTCTTATTAATATATGTATTTTACACTGCCTTGTGAATCGGTCAATTTATCATTGCCAAATTTGTTTCCGCACTGGGAACTTTTTGAAACACATAATTTTTGCGAGGGAAAAACATTAATCAATTGGAAATACATTTTCTTCGAAATTCGTTGCCCCGTGTGCTGCAATTTTTCGCCGAGGAAATCCATTGCAAAAAGCGCTATTAACCAACCAATAAGGTAAATGGAGGTCAGCAAACGATCTATTGATTGAACATTTTCGTGCTGCATTCTTTAGCTATATATTGGAGATTTATTTATGGCGGCTATTGGGAGGTGGGGATCGCGCGACTCATTAAACAATTTGCAAAGTTGCAAATTTTACAACTGTGTAAATATTTAATGACAATGCTTCCGGGTTGTCGTCGATTGTTGTTAATTTATTACCTTTTTAAATAAAAGATGCTTTGCTATGGGGCCCAACTAAAATTACTACTATTATTTGTATCTATTTGAGTTGCTAGTTTAGGTATGGTCAGGTTTTAAACGTTGTGTAACATTGTGCTAAACAACAGATAATCTTGTCAACTTGCTTACTATATTGTAGATTCAATATTTGCACATATATAAAATAATTCAAGTAATTATCTTTGAAATACTTTTTATATAATTTTAAAACCTTTCTTGTTTGCTTTGTGTGGGTTCCCGGAAATAATGTTTAAAAGTATGAAATCATATTTTTGGCATATTTATCAATTGGGGAAATTAAAAATCGCCTTGGCTGCAGCACGCCTGTGTCTTTCTTTCTTTTTTTGTTTTATTTCGTCGTCGCTTTCTTTCTTTTTGCTTTCCTCTTATCAGTTGAGAAGTCATGAAATTCTGTGATAACAGACAGGCCATCGATTATGCTTGTCTTACGTGAATTCCGCAGTCATATAGGCACACATATGTACGTACACCCGTCAAGTAGTCCCCGGGGCTTTAAACAAAATGCAATACATGAACATGAACAGAAAATAGTAAAAAAAAAGAGGAAAAAACAAAAATAATAGATTTTGTCGTTTGTCAGTTGGCGCCAAGGCGCTTAAGCGAATTGTCATGAGTGTGTTGTATAGTATATATTTGTATAATATAGTATATGGCAGATATCGGAAGGGGCGTGTGTTCGCGAGGTGGTTCCAATTCGCCAATTCTCTTGTCGTTGACAAAATCTTTTATGTTTACCCTAGCGAAGAGGGTATTGTCACTGGAGAGGTGGGGTTTTTTGTCTATTATTTTGATATCGTAAATTAATCTTATATATAGAAAACAGTTTGATATAAATTTAAACGAATTCGTAAGTAAGATATGATCATAATATTAAAAATGTTATTTTTCTAGAGATATAATTGGGCATAATAGTGTCTTTTTAACGATCTTGAGAATCTTTGATCTTTTAAAAGCGTTGTTAACATATATTAGAAGCGTTGATATATCAGGATCTTAGTCTGCTAGGTTCTTGTTTCTTTAAGGATCTAAGATCGTTTAGGACATAAAATATTTAAGGATTAGAAACTGTGACCTTTTAAAAGCTATGGGTACTTTATGTTTCCAGAGTTTTAGGATTTTAAATCTTTTAATTTTCTAAAGTATGTAATCTCTCAGGATACTTTAATATGTTCAGACTTTAAGGATCTTAGATCTTTCCACGTTTTTTAAGATCTTAATATTCTTAAGATTTCAGTACGACTTAATCCCTTGGCATTTATTTAAGATATCTTAATTATTATATAAGGATATCCTTCTTACATTTTGTTAATGAGGAATTTTGTATGAAACTTATATCTATTGTGACTAAAAGTTTCCAAAAGACTTACTGAAAAGTAGATCCTTTTAAGACAGGCAGGACTGACTTCTGCATCCAATTTGAAATATTTTCGAAAGGGTATTGAAACATCGAACCTGCTAATATCTCATGTATTCTTTTCTCCCTCTCTCGCTGTGATTGACAGCAACAACAAATCGAAGCGGACAAATAACAAAATGGGGAAAACAGAGAGAGCAACAAAAATAAATAAATTAAACAATTTTTCAAAACATTTAAAAATAGTGCGCAAATTGCTATTTTTATTATAGACGGAAAAAAGAGACGACATAAAAAAAAAAACACAAACACAAAAAAAAAGCAATGCAAAATAAAAATAAAAAACAAAACAAATGCGACAAATACAAATACTAAAACTCAATCGATTCTCAGAGAGAAAGAGACCAGAAGAGCGTGAGAGGGGGCTGGAGAGGTGCTTATCACTTGGAAGAATTCTCCGCTCTCGCTGTCTTCGCTTTACTCTCTTACAACGTTTCGCTTTTACACACGTGAATTATATTTGCTTTCCTCTCTCTCACTCTATCTCTCTGCCTCTCTCTCTTTATCTGCGTCTTCTAATTGCATTCTATCGTCGTCTGTTTTGGTTTGTTTTGTTATTGTTTTCTGGCTTCTCTCTCTTTGTTACCCTCCTTCTTATTGCCATCTCTTTTTATATTGTTATTGATTGCTTTTGTGCATTGCACATTATCGCCTTGTTTGTATTTGTTGCTAATTTTCGTTATTGCGCCTAAAAAAATTAATAAATAATAAGAAAACAAAAATTAAAAAGAACAGAAAATTAGCAGCAGAGAAATCCAAATGCTACAACACAATACAAGCTCATTTTCATTGCTTTGGGATTTCGTTGTTTATTATTCTTTATATTTTGTAAATTTTATATTTTAAAATTGACCTACAAAAATTATATATTTTTTAACAACTAGCGTTAGGTAAAAAAAAAAAAAAACATGAGAACAAAAATACTAGAATATTGGAAACTTTTCAAGAAAATAATAATTTTTTGGGGACAATAGTTCTGTTAATTTAATAATTACTTATTTATAGGTATATTTTTAGTACTTTGTTATTATATTTTCTTACCTCCAATCGCCCGACTCCTCGAAGTTTGCATTTCGCATTTTTGCAGAAGTTACTAGACTATTTTGCGTAAAAACGGACAGACTGACGGACGGACAGACGGACATGGGTAGATCGACTCGGCTGTTGATGCCAACTTCTGCCTGAAATTATAATACCCTGCAAGGGTATACAGTTTTCTTGCCACTGTAAGCTGTTATAAAAACAACAATACACCTCAAACTGTAGCAAAGTTCTGATATAACGGGTTGTGAAATCGGCTAAAAACGTTATCCCAGTGTAAAGCAGTGCATATTAAAGCAGTTTAAATTTCATGCGCGTTAAAGGCGCCCTCTAACGGGTGAATTAAGTAAACGCAACGAACTGCTTATGCGAAGCAGTGTATACATATTTTTTGTTTCCGGCAGGGGCGCCACTGTGAGCTCACATTGACAGTGCTGCCAGACTTTTCGGTCCCAGCGACCAATGTTGCCAGATCAGGCAATCTGAGGGTGTTCGCGTTCGAGTGTGCCCAGACGGCGCGAAAGCGCGCCTTTTTCCGGGAATTCGCGCCAAATTTCGCAGTTTTGACGTTTTCAGCGGAACAAACTGCGGTCACACTCACATCACCAGTTGGAAAAATCGCCAACTTGAAAGGGAAAGTAAACTAATAAGATAAGGAATATTCTTATAATAAAGCAATTTAATGCGCCACACCTGCGCCAGGAGGTGCTTCGCAACCTTTTAAAAATAGTATTATGAAACTTTTATTATTGTATATATTATCTATTAGTTTTAGGCGCCACAATTTTTCAAATAACATTGTATTAAAAAGT
>JAEIIJ010001339.1:0-19571 GCA_018904815.1 Drosophila ogumai
CTACTTTTAACTATATTCAAAGTTACACGACGATTGCTTGACTATTTCCTACAAAAAAAATTCACGAAAAATCGCCAAATTTTGACCGCTTACATGTATATCCCCCCTTAATGGGCAAAACGCAAGAAATCGGTGACAAGCACGAGGCAATCCCAACAACAACAACGAGAGATCGTCTTACCGAAGGGCTAACTGGAAAAACAATTGCACGCTGCTGGTACCCAGTTAGAAATATTCCTAAGATTTCCATTTCAAATTAGCACACAGAACGAAAATGTTCACTGTCAGGGTTACTTAAGTAATTAGATAAAAGAATGAACTGCCAACGAAACCAGCACTAAAGAATATGTTTTTATGTAACAATAAAATTATATAATATATCAGAGTTGAAATTTATTAAAACTTCCTTATAAAATAAAAATTGCATATTTCATGGCATAGACAACATTTTATTTTTTTCTCTGCAACCGTATTACAGCACCGAGAAATAAAGGGCAGCAAATTAAAATTTAATTTACATTTTGAATGCAAAATTGTCCAGCGATAAGGGGAATCACCACAGGCCACCAGTCGAGTCGCTGGGTGTCGTTTATGGAACACTTGCTGTACAATTACAAATTGAAGGACCAGCCATTAAAATCCAGAGAGCCGGAGACTCAAACCCCAAAAGTCCTTTCAAAGCAGCCGCAGGCAAAGCATATAAAAATAATAAAAAATAAAAAAATAGCAGCAGCAACACCCCGACACCAACATGTTGCGCTCCCCAAGAATGCTTTGCTGTGGTAAAGGGTTAAGGCAAGCAACCAGTTAGGGCTCTTAATTAAACCAAGAGCCACCAGCAATATTTAAATTCAACATTTTTCAGTTAGCTTTAAGAATTTAAATTCAAGTTTGAAGATAAGTTTTATATTGTTTAAAGTTGGCTTTATTTTCGCGCTGCTTTTACTTTAGTTGGATTAAAGGTAAATTAGTATTTATTACTTATTACTAATTTATTAAATTAAATAAAAAGTTCAAATATACAGGAATGTGATGAATTTGTTTTAAGTTCGATATAGATATATTTATTTTTTAAAATGAATTTTAAAACTCACCATGCCTTATAGTTTTAATCTTATTTAATTAATTGTTTAGATTAAGGGTATTACAACTCCATTCCTGAAAAATGAAACGAGTAAATTAAATTACAATTTCAATTTTTCGTTTTAGTATTTTTAACCAACATTTAAAAAATAGGATACCCCAAACGTATTTAGTTGCAAACTCACCACACTTAAAATTCATGACCAGTGGATGTCGAAGCTGATCCGGCAACGCTATTGGTATTCATAAGCTTACATAATTTCTTTCTCGTCACAATTTCGGCAAAATTTGTGTATAAATAATGATTCACGTGCTTTTTAATGTTAATTAGTGTTAATTTTTGTGTTGAGTCAGCACACTGTTGACTAATTACAATTAAAAATTGTGAGTTTATTGGCTTTAAAAAGTGTACTAGTGATAAACAATTCCTCTTTCAGATTACTCCAAGGACTCTATTACAGTTTCATCATGATTCGCAGCTCCCTTTTGGGACTTAACTGCTGGCCGTATTTATTTGCTTACGGCCACGCCCCCGCAGCCTTACACGCACGGCATGGACAACCTGTTGACCGCCAAAAAAAAACCTATTTAATTTAACGTGCCGTGCCACGCCCACCGAAAAGCAGTTGTTGCACATTGCGTGAGTGCCCCGCGGGCGTTGCCCAAGTTAAGAGCTGCAAAAAGCAGGTAATTGCACACGGCACAGCACGGCCAAGTGGTGGGAAAAAAGCGGCAAACCAGTTCGTTCGTTCAGCTTGCTGCCAAGCTAGCTGCATGGGGCTGCTTTTGGCCAAAGACAACTGCAATTTGTTGCCGCCGCAGCTGAAGTTAAAAAGCTGCGGCTGAGGCTGAGGCTGCTGAGACTGCCATGTGGCGCTGTCGCCCCTTTTCGAGATCCAAGAACCAGGTCAAGGTTGCTCAGCGGCTGCGAAGATCATAATGGTGGTGTTGCGATCGAACATGTTTCCCCCACTGTTCTCAGTGAGTGAAACTGTTCCCATGCAACAGAGTTTGCCATCGAACTTGCGTAAGGACCGACTTAAACTGCGCGTCATAATTGTATTTAATTTTTAATATATTAAGAAGGGTATTAAACAAAAATAAGAAAATCTTTTTCCTTTTCAAGGAGTACTACATACATACATTTTTTCTGTTCTTTCAGCTTCTAAGGCATAAGAAAACTTTATAAATATTTTTAAAGAAAAATTCCACATTCTCAGGGTTACAAAAGTTAGACTTACACAATATCGGGATAACCCTAAGTGGTAAGGATTAAAAAAACAAAAAATGTTGTAGTTGCTTATTTATTACTAAGTTTTTCTGGGAACCCCATACATTTTTAAGTCGCTGTTAAGTCAAAAGGGGGGTTTTCTGTGCGAGGACTTTACTTTATTTAGCTTAGGAAAAAGTTTTTTTAGTTTCTATTTATTATTATTTTTGTTTTTCTTTAAGTAACAGCAAACTTTGGCTGTGTAAAGTGGCGAGTTCGAGAAGTTCGACAGCGTGTATAAGCTTCAATAATTCACACTGACAGTCGCCAACAGGTAATTTTCGTGTTTTTTTCGGGGAAACAAGAAACGCAATTCTTCGCTCGCCCCTTTTTATCGTACAAATCGCAGGCGGCTGGCCAGTTGCTCTGTATTTAAAGGCATTTTTTTTTAATTGTTTCGACTTGTTTACGAGGTGGTCGGGGTTCAAGAGCTCTGCTCAGTACCAGCTCCAGCTGGCTGACAAATGCAGTGGCTGGCAGACAAAAAAAGCAACACAAACGATATTATAAATGCAAAAAAAACAAAAATGTAATTAGTCATATGAGCTGTGAACCCTGTAATTATAGCTACCTGTTAAGGCATCCGATTTTCATAATTTTTGGTAATTTATATGCAACGCTTGGCTGCATTGTGACATGATATGATGAGGATGAGCCAATTGCCTTGTCTCCGCTCCGGGTTCAATAAACGCTTACGGCTTGCCCCTGGACCTGGACCCGTACCCGGGTCAGATCATCACCAAGAAAACGAGAGTAGTGGTGCTCGCATTATATTGGCATCGCCAGCACTTCCTGCTTCGACTTAATGGCGTTTTAACATGCATTTTAAATTAAGTGCGGGCAACACTTAAGTTTTAATGTCATAGCCCTGTTCGCTAAGTGCATTAGTCGCTGCCTGATTAATCATACGCCGTGTTGAGCACACTTATTCTGTGAGAGGGATGCGTGTGGTTATTCCTCACTACAAGCAAAAACAAAAATACGAATTTGTTTTGCATCTAATCCCCGCTGACATTTATCGAGCGAACAACAAAATCGTTTAAACAAGAAAACAACAAACTTTTAGCTATTTGCGGTCATTCAACCCAAAAGCGATTTAAATACAAATTATTCAATCACATAAAATGCAATATTCAGCTCGTATTTTGCGATGCGCAGCAACAACTTTTTTGAAAATAATAAATAAATATGCAAATTGCTACACAAAAACTAAGCAATTATATAAAATAAATATTTGCATAAGCGAATAAACAAAATACCAATACAGAGAAGCAACTAATTAAAAGTGACAGTTTTAGCCACAAAAAAAAAGAGCAAATGGTTAAAAATATTTGTAACCAATTAGTCCTTGAAATCGAAAAGAGCAATCAAAGAACTCTTTCTTATTTTATATTATTCATAGTTTTAAAATTATTTGTTTATTTTGGGTTGACTTCTTAATAGATTAACTTTTGTAGTAAACAACTAATAAAAAAAATTTATATCTTGTTTAATTCGTAGGTATTTCAAGTCATGAGCTCAAATATCAAGTTGTGAATGAATTTGTTTCATTTATTTAAATGATACTCGCAATTATTTCACTCTGTATACGATTTCAAATTCATTTTGCTTCTCGGCAAGCAGCTAAAGTGGCTGGCTCAGTTTTTAATTAAGCTGCGGAACACCTTTTGTCGCAATTTGCATTTTCAAATAAATCGAGCGACATATTTTACCTGATTTACTCTGGCGTTGCCGTTCTCAATCACAGCTTGGACTGTCATTTCGTCTGGGAAGATAAATCTCGTCGAAGACTCCCCTAAAAACAATCTGTCGTATACGCAATCTCTGCCAGGGAACTTTGGCCAGCTGTCTGCTGCTGCTCCTTCTGCCTGTGTCCATGTCTATTAGTTGGCTTTAAGCTTTTGGCTTAGACTAATTTGATTGCCTAAATGCTTTTGCCCGAGAGGAATTAACTGTGCGACGACAACTGCCATCTGCTGGGAGCTGTCATTAGTAGACAAGCAAACATCTTAGTTAGTTTTGTCACAGCTGCAGCTCAGTGCCATCAGCCTGGGGAATCCGGTCTATTGGAAGGAGCTTAGGAGCAGCAGCAGCCCCTCTTCAAGCTGCTTGGTATCCTTTTTTGTGGCCTATGCCACACACTTGAGCAACTTTCGAAAACACCTCCGTCAAGTGGCGGAATGTTTTCCACTTTTGTTATTCAACCTGGCGACAGCTTTCAGGTACTTAGCTATCCCTTATTATTAGAGATGGTTACGTGAGAGGTTAAGGACTCACGCTTTCTTATTAATAATTATATTATTTTTAATATTTTATTTTTCGTTTTATTTTTACCGCTTCGAATATTCCGAAAATGTAAATGTAAATGTAAAATGTAATGTCCTCTATACAGAGATTACATCTTTGCGACTTGCTTGGTTATTTTCGGGTCTTTTCTGACTCTGTGTCACCCATGGAGACCATCTCTAAGACCCAATCCCGCTCAGAGCGCAGTGAACTTTTCCCCTAATAAGCGCAATTGACATTTCAAGCAGCATTTAGAAAAGAGAGACTCTAGGAAAGTGAGGCGAAATGTGCAGGCGACAGGATCTCTCCAGCAAGGAGACAATTTTGCCAAACAAAGTTGCCAATCGAATGTTCCAAAGGGCGAAGGATGTTCGTGTGCATCCTTGGCACAGAGGAGAACGGCTGCCAAAGTAACGGGAGCAGCCAGGCGTAAGCATGGACATCCCATGGGGGCAACTCCTCCTACATCGCTTTCCGGGAACATTCAATGGAGCATTAAACTGTCCAAAATCAAACGAAACGAGCGTCAGCCACGGACAGCGGCGGCAGGAAAAAAAAAGAGAATAAAATCAATAAGCCCCTGGATTTTTCAACTTTAAACAGGATTCGAAAATCGTTGACTGGACTCTGCACCGACTGGCTTTAGGGGCCGCAACCTGTTCGGCGTCATTAAATTTTCATTGGGTGTTTACGACTTTAAAACTGCTGTAAAAGTCCGCTTTAACGCTGCTCCTTCTCCGCCTCCGCTCGCTCCGCCGATTTCCCTGTGGCCAAAAAAACAAGAGCTCAACTTAACCGAAACGAGAGCAAACCAAACGCTTGAGGAATGGAATGCCGGCGGAGTATCTATTGAAGCACATTAGCCACGCCACATTGTGCCTACTAATGAGCTCGTTTATGGCAGACATCCGCATCCGTATCCGCATCCGTTTCCGAGCGTTGTAAAAAAAATATGTATAAAGAGAAAACTCAACAAAAAAGCCACCGCAGGACGGAGAGAGGTAAAAAACAAATGTCAGTCTCTGGTTTTCGTCTGTAGGCCGCCCGCCCCACCGTCGCTCACACACCTGAGTCGCAGGGGTCTGGACCATTTTATTTGCCCTTCTTTTTTTATAGCCTGCCGCAGTGGGATATTATGGGTTTAGTCGTACGGGCTACGTCTGGTCATATAATCTTCTCCGGTTTTAAAGCCCCCCCTCAAACAACTTTGTTGTCCTGCGAAGGAGTCGCGCACAGGAGTGACGTAATCTCTGGATATATCGCTTCCTTATGGCCGGGGTGTAAACTAATAAAAGGAGCGGATGCATAAAAGTTATATAGTTGGAAGTTATTTCAATTCCAAATTAGGTCACGATTCGCCAGATTAGAGCAGATTGTTGCGGTTACGGTGCCGGGTGCACTTGCTTTAACCTTACGACCAGCGTTTTATTAAATACATTTTCGTGCTTTCTATAAAAGTTCAAATGAATCGGGGATTTACTGGGGATTTTAACAAAGTAAAACAGTTTTAGCCAAGCTAAAGTAGTCATACTAACAAAACATTAAATTGTCTTTAAGTAATTTTTAAGCAAATTTCAATACTTTTGAGTTTATTTAAGGACTCTTTTCACTACGCTTTCTTATTCGTTGAGCAAGTTGTATTATAATTTATATTCAGTTTTGGGAAATCTACAAATTCACTCTCACAACTTGTAAAACTGTGCTTTTATAAATATTAATTTTAAGTAGAGCATTTTAAAGTCAGACAAACTCTACACCCCAAAGGGTCACAGTATCTTCCATTAGGTTCCCTTTCGGTGTGTTTTTGGTTTGGTATGTCGGTTAGATTTCCGCTTAGCTGCACACGTCAGTGCGCATATGTTTCGTTATTCTTACCATTTTATTCTCCCTTTTCTTTTTTTCTGTTTTTTTGGTTTGTAAGTCGGCGGGGCTTCCCCGTTATCGTACCTTGGCATTTGCCAGCCGCCATTAACATGAAAATTATGTGTAATCGCTGGGATATGAAAAGGGTTTTCCCTCCCAACCACTAATCTGAGCATTCACAATATGGCCAGCAAGATAAGGCTTTAAGTTCTGCCATAGATATTTAGCTAAAGATTAGGCCAAATTACATTTGTTTTTTTTTTAGCTCGCCCCAGGCCAAGTGTCTGTGACATCTTGTGTTGATGTTACAAAACTTTGCAATTAAATGCGCCTTAAGACACTTCGGACATGTCATGTCAAGACCGAAATCCATTAAAAATTGTCTTAGGTATTTCTACCAGGCAGGCCCTTGTGACCATGCCCCAAACATAGTTCAAGATTTCACATTAAGATAATTCCAAGGAAATACCAAAAGCCGCCTCGTCCGGCGCCGAAGACATCAATTGACAGTTTCGTTTCGTGTTTTGGCATAAGAAAAAAGCAGAAAAAAGAAATACACACACACAAAAACACTCACCAATTTGCTTGGGGATTGGATTTTATTTGCGTTAGGCCGCAATGAAGGTCTGCAAAATAAGAAAAAGATATACAAATAAATAAAAATATATGTATACATTTTTGTTGGCCAGGTAGAAATTGTCAGCTTGACCAATATCCCAAATTGGAAGACCATTCTTCGGGGAAACCAACAGACCAGCCACACCCTTTAAATACAGCTAAGTGGTAAAAAATAGCATTCAAGTTTATAAACTTTGTTTCTGCATTTTAGGTATATTAAATATAAATTATTTATTATCTGCGGGTTAACAGTCTTTTCCCCGGTTTTGTAAGACAAAAAGCTTAAAGAAAAATAAACTATTATTTAAGGTAAATATATTTAAGCTTTCCAAATATGAATTCAGCGACACAATGCACAACTTCATTTAATCGGCAATAATTTCAAAAAACAAATATATACATATCTACTGCTATTATTTCCTCCGCAACTGTGCGAATCAAAAGATATATTTCCTCCTTGAGCCAATCAACACATTTGAGGCTGAGTCTCTCTCTCTGCGATCACGTCTTGTTTGCTATAAGGGAAGTGAAAATCCCGGGTCCGCCAATGTTTAAGATCTCATTAACTAAATGCAGTCGACGACCAAGATATTATAGGGTCTCCTCGCCAAGATCGTCCATAAAAGATCAACTGCAGAGTTTAAAAAAAAAAACAAAATCTTTAACTGCAAAACGTTTTTGAGGTCACTAATTGTCTCTGTACACTTCGGACGCGTCTCCATTTCATGGGGATTTCTGGGTGCGGCGGGCGCTATATGAAATATATGAAATTCTCGCTGTTGGATGTTGGATTGTTTTTTACCGTAAGCCACTTTTACTTTTTGTACTCGGTTTACATACAATACAATATTTTTTGATGGTTGATTTTCGGTGGGTTTTGGCTTTGCTTTACCGCTAACTGCAGACGTTTTTATAGGCTTAAAGTGGAGGCTGATTGCAGCCTGATTGACAGCTGCTCCGGCTACTTGAAGCTCAGCTCGGTAAATCACTTGGCCGAATTCCCCCTGGCCAATGCCAGTTCCCTGCCTCCAGCACTCCTCCCTGAGTACTCCCACCTCCTTGGCCTCCTCCTTCTGTTTTTGCGGCTCATAAATATTTGGAGAACGCGTGCTTGCCTGCGGCTTTGGGCCGTGGTTGTTGTTGATGCCGAGAAACTAAGGCTGCCTGCTCTCTGATGTCTGCGATAAACAGCCTCAAAGTATTCCCTCAGTTTTTGATGTCAGCCAGTCAGTTAGTCAGTGGGGCAGTCAGTCACCCAGTCAGTCAGTCAGTCGCTGGAGCTTGGCCTGGAAAGCAAAATATTGTTACTGCCGCAATATGTTTTGTCAGATATCCATCTTTAGTGGCCCAGGCCAGGCCAGAATGTGTTATGATTTGCCACTGCTTCTCGCTTTCGTGTGCGCACTTGGGTACATGTATATAAAATCGATAATAATATGAAATATTGACAGCCGAAAACGTTGCTCGGACTTATCTCAAATTGCTCTATAATTTGATTGCTTGCATAGCATGTTTAGCTATGTAAATTTTCAATGTGTGTTCTGTGTGTAGGACACACACGAATGAGCGATAGCTGCTGGTTTCTAGGATCTAATTCAATTTGAAGATGAATAATTGAAACAAGCTTAGAGCTGATGCATATAAACAAATAAATAGTTTCCAGGAAAAGCCATTGGTAAATATAGAAAACATAAACTTAAGGAAGAAATTTGTGTGTTAAATGTTTGCTTATGGAGTAGACTGTTATTAAAAGGTTTTTCTTTGGTTTATTATGCCTTAAAATGAAGGCTATGTATCCATGTTTTATGCATTATTTATTTCTTATAAATATTTACTTATTTTAAAGGTAGATTATTTATTAAAGCCGCACCTTATTTTGAACATGATACATTACTTCCTCTAATCTAAGACTAATACATTTACCTGAATAAATTATGTTTGACACTGTTAGCTTCCCGTCACCTCCGTCGTAAAGTATCACTGACGGCATTTCAGGCTTGTTTGTCAGTTGTCCTTTACAGTTCCATTCCACTCCCTGCCTGGCCATAAATTCAAAAGCAGCGAATCTGGCAAATAAACACCAAATTCGCACACAACCGTCATGCATACATACATATGTATATGTATATGAAATGGAACCGGCAACATATCGTGGCACAAACATCGCGCTCTGCTGCGATGCGATCCAAGTGTCCAGATATGTCAACAATGTCACCGTTAAGCGCCGCCGTCCAAGGGGTTTTTGGGGCTGTCCCATCCTGCCTCGCTTCCGCTCTTTCAGAAACATTTTTCCCCATGCGTCATGGTGGCATTAAAAATACAACCTATATAAATTTGAAAACGAAAACAAAAAAGGCTGCCAACGCTGTACGCTTCATTGCCCAGCTTGTTGGCAAAAAGGTACCAACATTTACAATACATACAACAAATTGAATCAGCAATGGATTAAAGCTTCAGCACAAAATCCGATTGCACAATATGCACAATGTTTCACATTTAAAGTGCTCCATCCAACTGAAACGTGAGCAGATTAAAGCCCGCAAAGTAAATAGTTAAATGAGGCGAATTTCACAGGCAAAATGGTTCAAAATCCTTTGTGAATGATAAGCCCCAATTAAATGGAATGGAATATTAAATGGAAAAGTGAAAACAAATAGAGTTCTGGATATGAAAACGGGGAAAATAAGGTATTTAAAACTTAAATACAACCATTTAAAGCATTAAAAAAAAGCTTAAATATTCTTTGGAAATGTACTACAAAAGGTTGTCAATACATAAGAGTTAAGTGAGTTTTTGGTGTAGTTTATATATTGATTTATTTGTTTATTGTCGAGGTATCATTCTAAATTTGCAAGTTTAAAGTATATAAATATGCTATAATTTCAAACATTTTAAATTTATTATAACCTTATTATTAAATTTGCATTTTTGCTGTGAAATTTGTCAATCATTAACTCTGTAATTGTGGCTGCTTATCTAAAATTTAAGGGAACTCGCTAAAAACCTTGAGCATTTTTTGTAGGCTATAAGACCTAGTAAGCTCTTAAAGGATTTCTGTAGAATTTTAGAAGAAAATTTGTAATAAAAATGGAGTTTAAATTCGATATACATGCCCCTAAAGCACAAAAATATACTCAAGCTCCCACTGAGTCATTCGAGTGAAGCCACTGCATTGTCCAGATATTTAAAGCACTTGCTGCCACATGTATGGCGGCATGCAAATTTGGATTCATATTTTTGCAACTTTATTTTAGTTTTAATTGCGCGCACGCAATAATTTTCCTTGATGGCGCATCAACGTCAAGGGGAATCACTCGCCAACGCTCCATCCATCATAATACGCCGCGCCGGCCGAAGGGTGAATCAGATTCGCAGGGGAAGACTCTTTGATTATGAGCGCGTGCGCACAATCAGACAGCAGCACGGACTCGCAGAGGGACAGGGCAAAGTCACAGTGTCACCCAGTTGGGACTGGGACTGGGATTGGGATTGGAACAGCTACTGGCACTGGGCACCCAGCTCGATTATCATGCAAGGGGCGCATCGGCCATAAAAGCGATTCTGCGATTCCCTCTGTGTGTGTTGGCCAAATGGCGTCTTGCGCCTTGTTTTGCATGCTGCGCTCGTTAAGAACGCCACCGAGAACAATGCAGCAGAGGGAGCAGTGCACTGAACAAAATACATATATACTATGAAATAAATTTTTGAAAAATTAATTCAAGCCGAATAGCTAATATAAAATGTGTCCAAGAGCGGATAACTTCTGACTTCCTTTACACTTTTCCTAGATTTATCAAAACATGTATTTTTCCAAGTGTAAGAACAGCCAGCATCGCCAGCAGTTATCCAACTGGTGTCCAGTAATGGGCTTAGCCCAAGCCAACCCCCTCAGTTTCTGTACCGAAAACGCTGCGGTTTATAATGACGTCTCGAGCAAAATAAGAATTGAGTCAAAGCCGCGACCTGCATATTGATTTGGCTTGGATTAGCAAGCCACCTGACTCTCCCCCTCTCTTCACCCTTTTCCACGTCCCAGGCCATAAAGCCAAGAATGCGCCAGAGGTTTGCCTACTCATGACAATGCAATTCGTTCTTATATAAATATTCATTTAGCTTCATAGATCTCTCTGAGCCACAGGTGCCTGTGTCAACCTGTCAATGGCCAATAAGCCAAGACCAGTAGTGGTCGCAGAGATCAAATCAATGGTCAAAAGAGTTAATCTTTTTTATATAAATATTAATATTAACTAGTTCGCATATCAAGTCGATTTAACAAGTTTAGTGCCATTGCATTGACATGATGCCATCGTACAAATTAATAACACAAAGCAAGTTGTAGATTAAATCATATAAATTATCCAATGTAGAGTCAATTAAATTATTTTGCATTAGTAAATGAGCTTGTGTGTCTTTCTTTTGAAATAAAGTTATAATTAAATATTTAATTTTTAAATTTTAATGTTTTTTTTAAATCTTTTTGTGTTCTATAATGTTACAATGTTTAATTATCATGTTTGACATGCAATTAATATATTTTAAACAATAAAATTGGCAACAAATTTACTATAAATATCAAATATCATTCCAAATTCTGCCATTATAGTTATTTTATTTTGTGTGCACCAACTAATAATGCTGGGATTAAAGATATACCTGACTCTAATGCTGCTAAACCAGGCGTTTGTGGGATATCTCAAAAATAAGTAACCAACTTGACTGCTAAATAAATTATATTTTTCAGTCCTTTAAAATGTCCTACGAGGCAAGTTTTGCGTCCTGGACCTCAAATGGCAGCTCCGTGTGGGACTTTCGCCTTCGTTTATTGGGCCGAGAGCACCGGGTCAATGGCACAATCACAATCAAGGAAGATTTAGACAACGTTCACCATACTGTGGGCATTGAGACCTACAACGATGCCTCTGGCAGTGGGCACTTCAAGCAAATGGCTTTCTTTGTTCCCCAGCAGTCCGTTTGCAGGGCCATCGCAGGGTTCTGGTTTTATGTAAAAGCGAGCATTCCATATGGCGAAAAAACGGATATGCCCTTCGAGAGTCACCCTTGTCCCATACCGATGGGCCAATACTATTTTAAGGATGTTACAATTAAACCGGAACTTTGGCCAATTGTTATGCCGCGCGGTTACTTTAAGTATGTCCTAACCTTCAAAAAGGATACGGAAGTGGTCAGTCGTCAAGAAGTAGTTATTTATGTGGTAGATCGTAGGCTTTAGCCATTAGTCTCTGGATTAAGGTTAACTTGGAGTGGAATAATCCAAAGCGAAAGACTTTTAAAGTTATAAATATTGGCTCAAGTTTTAATTATCTTTATACCCATTTGTTTGAACAAGTCGTGTGCCCCTAAATCGAATTTGCTACAGCTCATAGATCTAAAAAATAAATAAAAAACAGTATATAATATTGTTTGCTAATATCAAGTTAAATATTTTAACATCTGTCCCACAAAGTGATGCCTTCAACCCTTGCTCTTAGCCTTAATTTTTCTCTTAGGAAACCCTAACCACTCTCTTCGATTTACTCTTTTTTGGCCTAGCTCTTAGGCCAAAGCCAAAAGCGAATACAAAAAAAAAAAGAAGAAAAACAGGCTGAGGCAGAAACCAATTTAATTTGTTTGTTTTACTAATCAGCGGCACGTACTCGCACGTTTTTTGCGTCAAAGTCTTTAGTGCGGTCTTTAGCTGAATTCTGCTCGCCGCCAATATCGGTGCTCTTGTTGTTGCTGCCATGGGATTGGACGACGGATTGGTCGGCGGCCAGGTCGGGTGTATAGTGGCTGCCGTTTGGTTAAACAGCCCACGTCTAAACATGGCTCAGAGCGTGCTAATCAAGTGGCTCCAAAAACAAAATTACGCGACCGACTGAGCTACGGTTTTGTCTCTTTTTTTTAAATATATTTTCTATGCCCTTGCTTAGGGGGAATATACATACCTAGTTTTAAGGGTTTAAAAAGATTGAAGTTTAATTAAATATTTAATTAAATATTAAATAATGGTTAACAAATGTATTACATAGAAAGTCGTTTTAAACTTGTTAAAATATACTTTAAAAAGTTCTCTATAAATATGGTTACATATTATCAGTTGTTAATAGACAAATTAAAAAATTAACCATCAATGTATAAAAGATCTCTTACAAATATTTCAAATTTTCAATCATCTTGAATTAATCTTTAAATTATCTCTTTCTTATAAATCATAGTGTATGCCAACTTCGTCTTTACCTAGGTTTGTTCCTTGTCCATTTTTTATTTTATTTTTGTTTATTGTCTTTAGTTTTTATATGTGCGGTTTTTGGTCGCGTTGCGTTAAAGTTGGTTTTGGCTTTGGCTTCAGTTTCCGTCGGAGCTTGGGGCTTGGGATTTGGGGCTAGGGCTGGGCCGCATGGGTACGCTTTGATGGCTTCTAGGTGAAGGTCACTGTGTGACTGAAATGTTAATTTGACGACTGCCTGTCATACATATATGGCGGAGTGCTTGGGCCATTTCAGTGGTGGTTTTTTTTTCTCTCTTTTCTCGTTTTATGACACTTGCTAAGGTTCTACAGTCCAGTATTTATGTGGGCTTAGGAACCACAATCAAAATCGAGTTTGATTTGTTGCTGCGCCGCCGGAATGCAGAGATTCTTAAACGGCTGACGCAGTTGAATAAAAAATATGATGTATTTCAATTAGATATCATTAACGAGCTTAGCTTTAGACGCTTTTGGCATGCCAATTTCTTGTTTGGGCGCTTGAACTTGAACAAATTGGATAAAACAGCTTGATGAGAGAAGAATTTAGTACTTGTGGAGGTTAAAAATAATTTAAACTAAAAGAATATAATATTAAAAGTTTCAATGATTAAACGTTATGAGAAATACCATGTAATACTCAATGGAAAACTTGGTTGATGTTTAGAACCAGCAAGTAAAAGCTCTATACACGTGTTATGGTTATGTGAATACCCGGTTTTTGCATCGTTAAAAAACATTGCATACTTGCCAGCACCATGATCTTATGTATATAGAACGAAATACCGAAACTGAAAGTGAGAAAATCGTTTAGAAAATCGATGCAAGCGATTTAAATAAAAGCTAAACGTTGACTCCTATGTCACAGGGTCTCAGACTCCAATAAGGATGATGCAAATGTGTGAGACATATTCACAGAGCAGTCAGTGGATTTCCCCTGTGTGTGTGTGTGGTATAATGAGCTGCTGCACAGCACCACGATTCGAGTCTGGTGGCCCCCACCTAATGGTCGTGTTCGCATGGCGGTTAGGAGGTTGCCTAGCCTGCTGCAACGTTCTGCTGATGCGGCACACTCCAAAGCCATAAAAGGGCATTAGCCTCGTGAGTACATTGCATGTTTCAGCAGGGGTTTTTGGGGGGCGGAAGGGGATGAGCTGAAACAGGAGGTATGTAGCTGTGCGCGCGCTTTGGAAAATTGAATAAAGTGCCAGAGGAGCCGAAGAGGGATTGAGGCAACGAAGCGGAGTGAAGTGCTCGATGTTCTCGTAGCCAAGTCATTTAGGGGTTGCCGGCAGCATCCTACGACTGGTCTATGTTTTGTTGTGTTTTTTTTCATTTTTTTTTATAGCTTGCCCACAAGGCTGACTCATAAAACAGTTGCCTTAAGAATAGGGTTCTGGTCTTCAGGATTAGGTTATATTACATTTGTATGATTTAGGGAGTATAAACCTGAAAAGTAAAGTTTTTTATGCTTAAATCAAATGTATATTTTATTAAACACTTCTACCTATTAAAAGCGACTTATTTAAATAATTATTTAAAGCATAGACTAATCTGCATGACTGTCTAACCACTGGTGGCAACGTGTCGTATGCGCGATGCTTTTTTATTGACTTTACTTGGACCGATGCTGGCTGACTCATTTTCAGCCTGGAATATGTATGAGGAAATCGGCCCGCAACTGACGGGCTTAGCCCAGACTGGATTTTCCAGAATTACGCTTAAGCTATCGCCGCGAACCACTACCCCTTCGATACGTATAAAAACGAAAGAAATTACAACTGGAAACTGCAGTTGCAGTTAAGCAAATAATCTAGCAACATGAAGAGCCACATCATTCGGCTGCTCGTCTTGGTCGGAATCATTTGGGCGGCGCTAATTGCTGCCCATCCGCACGACTGGATTGATTTGGAGGAATCCTCTGGCAGTGGGAACAACAGTGCCGAAGAGTTCATGAATGAAATGGATGCACTGGTCCAGATCTGGGAGGAGGAGTACAACAGTACGGATCACTCAAGTGGCGACTACAATTATGAAGAGGAAATCTTGGGTCCGCGGATTAAATTAAAACATATTTAAATGAGTTATTGCTAACCAATAATAAAGAAACTAAATTGTATATCCCATCGTGAAGATATTTTGATCTCGAAAATAATTTGCCTTGGTATTCCCGAGTCTTTAAAATATTTCTTTATAACAAGCGCTTAAAACCGAGACTCGCTTAACGAATCAATAATATGATTGTGGTAAACAGGAACGTTGGCATTAGCTGGAATTTCCCGCTCTCACCTCAATGAGTATTTAATAACCTCTGTGCAATTATACTATATAGATCAACGCAAACGTCTGATAACCCAAGAGCCAGACTAGGCTATAAAAGCACCACTCGAAAGCATTCTGACATTCAGTCAACTGCGTCCAGAGCTCTGGGAAGGAAACAACAAAATGCAAGCCATTCTCCGCCTTCTGCTGATCTGCGGATTAATCTACACGACGATCGCTCAATCGGGATTTCAGAATATAAATATAGGTGGATTCGGTGGAGGAGAAGGAGGAAGATCATTCTCAGGTGGCGATGGCGGTGATAGAAGTCTTAGTGTCCACAATTCCGATGTTGATAATCTGTTGAAGAGATTGGAATCACTTGATAACTCTGGCGATGATAGAAACAACTGGGGAAACAATGCAGCTCGAAATTCTGGATACGATACGGATAGAAGTGGAGATGACTCCGCAGAGAGAATAGTCCAGTTCATTCAAGGCTAAAATAATAACATATGGCCAGAAAAATAATTAAGAATAAATAAATATTGAAATACAAAATAAATGTACATATAAAAACACTGAAATTTAAAAAAAAACCTTAAAAATGTAAATAAAATGATTGGACTCAAGACTTTTGTTGCTTCTAAAATCTTTTTATAAATATTTCAGCTAAAAATGGGTAATTGTATAATATATGTCTAAGTCAATGTATATATTTAAACCTTTATTAAACAGTAATAAAATCATTTTAATACTATCCCCATTTAATCAGCATTCTTATCTTTATTATTTGAATTAAAACTAGCAATTAAACTTAGTCACAACATTAATTGATTGGGCTATTAAAGTCATACCTGAACTATTCTGAATTATAATTATTTTCCATAACTATAAAACTCAAACTTGTTATATTTCAAATTCCCAAATCACATTATTTGCTTCACCAACAACCTTGACCCATTTCTATTTCGATTTAAACTTGCGTCATCGCTTAGAAAATACTACTTTTACTTTTCATAAAACGCAACCACACTCAACTCGAAATGTCTCTAATCGCGCAGCTTATGCTAATTAGCTGAATAATAAAATAGGGGGAAAAAACGAATCGAATCGAGGCTTAGAATATACTTGGTCGCTGAAAACATAAATTAGCATATTTATGCGATTGGATGGGACCAGCGCATGGTCAAGCCAACGTTCTGTGTTAATTGCCGAAGCTCGCTCTTTAACCAAACGCGTTAACCAGTTATACATAACTATGGCTAATAGAAGGTTATCGGGGGAAATTAAATCGATTTCCGTATCATATGGACATGATGTTATTCAGGTCTAATCAGTGGAAATTTTTACACGCGGTTAGACAGTCTTAAGGTTATTTTTGAAAAAAATTTTTTAATCGAAGTCTACTCAACGAGCTTAAGCTCCCTCCTTCTTAAATGTATCAAGAACTAATCAATGTTTAGATTTAAAATCTAGATTTAATTACCCTTACTGACACCCATATATTGTCTATGAAATCTCAGTAATGGCAAATCAATCAAAAAACAAACATTTGCCTCATTTCAATCGAACTGAACTGAACAATCAATTATTTCAATTGAACTGCAATTACTATGCAAATTCACTTGCCTCGCATTCGAATGCACGAATAAATGTGGGTAATTAAACAATTCCATGTTTAAATTTTGACTTAAATTTAAATGTCATTGCAACAATAAATAAAGGTAAAGCCAATGGGAGTTGTAAATTGAGCCACAGGAAGAGCTGTTAAATTTCCATTAAATTTAAATTTCATTTTCCTCATTTCATTTTATTTTCAGAAAGGCATGTTTTTCCTTTTCTGTGTGTGTTGTGTCTTTAAATAATATCATGATTTAAATTGTAAAGAATACTCCATAAAAAAAAATATAAACAGACAAGCAGCCAAAAAGAAGAAAGAGTTAAATCAGGGCAACAAAGTTTGTCAAAGTTGCCACCAACTGGAATGTGTTAATAAAAGCTTTAAAGGGTGGGAGAAATAATTGGAAAAGTATGTTGGCTGGCAGCTATGAGTACTCGCTTAGTGTTACATACACAAAATTTTGCTTGTGGCCCGAAAGGGAATTCGCCATTGCGTATACGCAACGTAGTCAAAGACTTCCTTAAACAAAGACATAAGAATGAGAATGAAAATGAGAATGCAGTTGTAAAAAGGCCATAATTGTAAGAAACAAATACTTAACACGTGCAATATGAACTGTACCAAAAGTTAAAGTTTTCATTTAGCAAAGAACTGATTCAATTTGTTTATTAAATAATATTCTAGCTCTTACAACCCATAATGAAGGAGAAGCAATAGTTGACTTATCTCTTATCGATGAAGGGAAAATTAAATTTTAATCTGCTGACTTATCCGGCTATCGCAAAATTCGGAAAATTGTATCGCCGCGGCTCTTGTTCCAAATATATATTTATTTCACAGATAACTAAAGTGGAACCGAAAGTACGTGCAAATGTTTTGTGTAAAAAGAGAACTTTCCCCAAAGTATAACTGCAACAACACCGCTTCTTCGGGTTACATGTGCTGTTTTGATTATTTTCACTCAGTTTTTTCCCATTTTGTGAACAAACGGGTGATAAAAATTAGAGTCCAAGTGTTGGCTTTAAAACACAAGCTGATTCAGTCTTTTATGGGTTCCTTGAGTCAGTTACAGGTCTCCCGGGGGAAGTTCGATTCTTTTGAGTGGCATTAACCCCCGTGGCCATTAGGGGGGTATTTCTCAGCCATCGATTGCTGGCCACAATTAATTACCACATTCGAGCAAAAACAAATTCTGCATTTACCTGTTTTTCTTCTTTTGCATTCGCCCAGACAATTAACAGTCAGCGACGAGCTCATTGTTGTTGCTGCTGCTGCGGCTGCCCCTCTGCGTTTAACAAATGCAAAAATAATTATAATTAATGCAGAGTTTTTGGCCTTGAACTTGCATAACCTGCTGTAGCTCTCTCTGTCTCTGCCTGTGCCCCTCTGTCGACGTAATTACTTTGTCGCTTGTGGTTCTGCTTTTTGGCCAGGCCAACAAAAATCGTCATCATCATCATCAACAGCAGCATTGTCGGGGTTTCGTGGGTGAGTCCCAGGCCCCGCCAAACACACATTTCGCATTCATATTTGTTTAGCAGCTGCCGCTGAAAAAGCCACCATTTGTTTCCAGCATTTAAATATTTTCAGCTTCGCTGAGCAGCAGCGCAATGCAACTGCAAAAAAAGAGGAGACTCAAAGGGAAATAGATAGGAAAATTCAAATTCAAATATGTAGTTAGCTCCGCCGTCTCCCTCTCTCTTTCGGTCCGCTGTCTGGCCAAGTTCAAGGTGAACACTTGCCTCGAAACTTGGCGTTTTTCTGTGGAAGCATCCACCGGGCCATATACGAGCTCCCCGCTTATTACTCACCTTTGACAAGGCCCCCAAAACGATCGCGAATATTAGCCGCCTGACTCACAGGGGGAAAATCTCGAGAGGGGCGGACGCAGCTCGTTGGGAGATCAGTCAAGTGCAGCCAGCTCAGCTCAGTTCAGCTCATCCGAGAACGCCCACGGGCTTGGGGCGGGGATGAGAGGACACACACAGTCACCCAGCTCCGTTGCTAATTAATAACTCAGCCAAGTCAGTGGCGGCGGCACTAAATCATACCATATAAGTGTACTGAGAGAAAAGGGGAGAGGGTTTCCGGGGAAGAAATGAGTCGGTATATGGGTGTTGCAGGCAATTGGTTATCCATGGGATCCAGAGAGCTCTTACTACGCAGATACTAGGGGAGATTATTTTAAGTAGGTATTTAATTGAGAACAATCTATCATAGGCTGCTTACTGGGAACTAGTGGTGGTATTTCTCTACGTTGCACCACTGACCCACTTGCCTCATGAATGCGGCGCCTTCTTCTCTGCGGGGCCAAAGAGTCA
>JAEIIJ010001350.1:0-28328 GCA_018904815.1 Drosophila ogumai
TCACTGCGTTGCAAACTTCTGACTGAAATTATAATACCCTGCAAGGGTATAAAAAGCTAATTTATTAACCTTGAATTTGAGGTTGTTATCGGGTCTATTAGTCCTCTCCATGCGATTCTCATGAAAGCAAGGGAGGTCAAAATGGACTTCAAATAAAAAAAGCAGTAGGTTTAAGGGATTATTTTTATTTTCTGGAATAAAATTAAGCAACAAGTTAGCCTCAAAGTTATTCAATCTCAGTTTTTACCTTAAATTTCCTGCAATTTCCCGTGTTACCTCTTCGTTAAGGGTTACCTTCTCTCTTAAACTAAATGGCAACAAGTTTAGTTATAAAAGATATAAACTTTTTCCAGAATCTTAACCAAGAAACCTTCGCTTCTAAGCCATGTAAGAGCTTCAGCTTAAAGGCTCGCCGGAACTTTATCGCATACGCTGCATGCTGGTTGGAATTTCTTTTTTTGTTTTTTCGTCAAGAATTTATGCCTTGGGTCCTTTTTGAGTAAGGCTAACAGCTGGCAGTATTGGTGGGCTGCGCCTACGTACATCAAGCTTGTTTATTGGGGCACTCTCGGAGGCGTTTGTCTCGAACGGAGCCGGGGATTCTGCCTGCTCTGAGAGACACACAAATCAATCAAAAAAGCCAAGCGTCGTTTATGGCCGACAATGGCAAATTGCTTTCTGAAATGCCGTTCAAGTTTTTAGCACTCAAAGGACAAAGCGGGCCCCGTTGTACATTGGCCACTTTGGCACTTGGCTCATCATGGCGATTTTCGGGTACTAAAACATGCATGGAGGAGGCTGAGCAGGCAATGTGGAGAAGGATATCCCTGCTGTCCCTGTCCGAGCTGGATGCCATGTAATATGCCATTGTAGCTGACGGTGCTCACGGTTCATGGTTGTCCTACGCTTTTCGTTTTCGCTCGAGTCCTTGGAGCTGCTGCTGCTGCCGTTGCATGCATAAAAAATGCGCCCAGGATGTGCCACATCGCGAGAGTGCCTTTCATTTGATGTCTCCCGCTGTGCCGCCAAGGAAAAAAGGAAACCGAAAAGGACGACGACGTCGCTGCCACCTCCTCCGAAAAAAACCTCTAAAGGATTGCAGGGGAGGCGCTGAGTTTTGTTTGCCGCTGTTGCTGCATTGTTTTCCGAGGACCTGGAGGTCCTGGCTCATAAATGTGGAAATAGTTGGCCATGTTGCTCACTGGCTTTTCTGGGGCTTATTTTTTTGTTTTTCTCGGTTTTTTGCTCCTCTTTTTTTTCACATTTGAAATCCTTTTTTTTGCGCTGCATAGTTTCGGGCGAGCGAAGCCTTTGTTTCGGCGGCAAGTCCTTTGTTGTGTCGCCGTCGTCCTGCTCCGATTCGATTCGCCTGCCATATTGATTCAGTTGTTGATAATCACTGACCATATTTCCAATTCAACGGCATTTCATATGCAAATAGCTCCTACGAGTATGTGCATTCTCGGCATTTTCCGTGATTTTAATTAAGAAATGCCATGCCATTGGCAATGGGCATGCCTTTGCCAGCAACGACGTCATAAGACGAGAAATGCACTCAAGTGCAATTAAAGCCAAATTAAAATCAATAACTTTCATGGCAAGAAAAAATCCAATTGCAATTGCATCGGAGAGGCCTTTCGGCGGGGGCTGCAAGTGGGCGTGGCCAGCCATCAAACAGATTATGACACGCGCGCCCAGATAAAAATGGGGGAAAAAAATCTGTTGATTTACGCAATTGGGATATTTTCAGCCTCCGCAGCCTCGCAGCTGAATGCGATTTCTTTTGGTAAAAAATTCATACAAAATATAAATGGAAAAGAGGTAAAGCCTATGGATGGGAATACTCTTTATAAAAAGTATGGACGTGGAAAAAGTGTAACTGAAAAGGGGTTTTAATTAAGGTAAATAGGTTTTATTCAATTAAAAAGTTCTCCAAAATAAAAATTAAATGTGATTTAATATATCTTTAAAATAGCGCAAAAAGTACGCTGCTAAAAAATCTGAACATTGATACTAAAGTATAAAAAATCAAATACTAAAAGACAGTTTTTTTGGAGACTTGAAATCAAAAAAGGAAGTCTAAAATTAAAAATAGCATTAAAATAATACAATTTTTTAAATATTATATAATATTGCAGCTCCTTTGGAGGCTTGAATTCACCAGAATGAAATTTTAATGCTAAAACATAAACATTTAAAAAAAGGGTTAAATAAATTATACTTGCCCAGAACTTTACCTACAAAATCTATAAAGTAATCCTTAAGCCCGACCTGCAAGAGAAGCATAAATACTCCTTAAATAAGGCAATGCATATGCATATATATGGTATTTATATATGAATAAATCCCACTCCCACCTCCCCCCTCGTTATGCCCACTTAAGTGCAATCATTTTTCCGAACTATGGAAATATATTTCATCGGGCATGTGGACTCGACCTGCACAACAAGCCAACAATCAAAGGAGGCGTGGCAAGGGGAAAGCGAGCGCAGCGAAATTATTGATAATTCAATCGTCATTTCAATTTGTTTAAAGCCCAAGCCCGAGTCCGTGCATTCAACTGTCAAAATCTTGGGCAAATAAAGCGGAAATGAATTTCCCGATCTGCGATTTCCCTTTCCTTTTTCTCCCCCCCTCCTTTTTGTGTCACCGCCCCTTTGCTGTTTGTCTTTGCCTCTGCCCTTTGTTTGGCCAGCGTTTCATCTCGCTGTCATCATTTTTTTTTTGCAGGTGGTTCAAGGAGGAGAACGAGCAGCTGCTGCCATTGCAACTCAGCGAACGCATCACCATCGTATCCGCGGGACTCCTCAAAATTACCAAGGTGCGTAGCTTGCACAGGGAAGGAATTTCAATTGGGCTTAAAAAACTTTATGGAGAATTTATTTTAACTTTACAAAATTAAAATAAATATTTTAGGGGATTTAGAGCTTTGTAAATATTAAAAAAACGTTTTTTTATATTCTTAAAATATTATTTTTTGATTTGAAACAAATAGAAGGTAACATTAAAGGTTAAAAATCTCTTGAAATTATATTTAACAATTTACTAGAACATTGCTCTCCCATTAAAAAAGCTAAAAAATCGATTTTTTAGCGGACTTAGTGCTCAGAAAATATTAAAACGCATTTAATTATATCCTTAAAATGTTATGATTTCATTTGAAAAAAAAATATAATATAAAGTTAAGGTTCAAAAACCGTTAAAATTAAATTTAAAAGTTTACCAGAACTTAGTTTCACCCTTAAAAAGAACCTATGTACAACTAATTCGGGACAGAAAATATTTTATTAAATACTTTAAGACACAAAAATAATTTTATTTTAAAAACCGCAATTTCAATACATTTTTTAACTCTATTAACATTTATTTTCGTGTAAAAAAATATTTTAAAAGTTAATAGTTCTTGATTTTTAAATACAAATTTTTTATAAACAATTTTTTCGAAAGTTTAAAATATTTTTTACCGTGTTTAAAAGAGGGGAGAAAAACAGGGAGAAAGCAGGGAAAGGAGTGAAAGGAAGCCGTGCTGATTGCCAATTGATTTCGTCCATTGCAGGCACGTCTCGAGGATAGTGGAAAATATTTGTGCTGGGTGAACAATACGGCGGGCGAGGAGACCATCCAAGTGTCGCTAACGGTGACAGGTGAGTGTGTGTGTGTGTGCTAGGAAAAAAAAAAACCCATAAAGGATACTCAAAACGCTGAACCGCCTCCATAAAAAACTTAGCTCCTCTGACGGCACACCTGCAGCCACTGGTGCAGACGGTCGATGTCGATAAGGATGCGCAATTTCAATGCATTGTCTCGGGCCATCCGGTCCACGATGTCAACTGGCTGCACGACGGCAAGCCCATCCTGCGGGACAATCGGGTCGAGGTGAGATTCCATCAGCCCCATGTCAATCATAATTAAATTGTTTATGGGGAAACATTTTATATTTTATGTGGTTAAAAAAGCTTAAATCAATTTTAAAAAAATATTTCATACAGTAGAATACTAAACTAAATTAAAAAATAAAGTTATTTTGATTTATTTTAAATAGTAAAACTAAAATTCAATTGGTATTTGTAATAAACTCAAACTGAGATTCAATAATGGGTGAAAAATGTACATTTTATGTGGTTAAAGAGCTTTAAAATTTTTTTAAAAATTATTTCAAAAAGTAAAATATTTAATTAAATTTAAAAACAAACTATTTCAGATTTACTTTAAATAAAACAACTAAAATTCAATTGGTTTTTGTAATAAAATATAAAAATATAAAAATATTTTGTTTAAAATGACAATATACCTTTTATTATTCTTTAAAAATAACCTTTATTACTTATAATCCCTACCAGATCCTCACTGATCCCCCTCGGCTGATCATCAAGAAGGTCCAGAAGGAGGACCCTGGCATGTACCAGTGCTTCGTCTCCAACGAATGGGAGCAGGTCCAGTCCACGGCTGAGCTGCAGCTGGGCGGTAAGTAATGCTATCCGCTGGCCCAATGGGAACCATAAATTGGCCATCCATCGTTATGGCCATTAATAACCACTTATGAGAGCACACACACCCACCCGCTCCCACACACACCCACACCCACACAACATCTCAATCAAAAGCGTAATTTCCTCCTCGAAGCCAAAGCGAATGACGACGACCGCAGACCGCACAAAAATAAATGTTTGTCATAATTGCATTTCATTATTTTCTAATTTAGCAAATTGCTAACATTTTTCAACAACAAATCACAGCAACAACAATGGGGAGCTGCTGCTCTGCTGCTGCTACCTCCATAAAACGCAGCGACGACGACTTAATTTTATTGCCAGCACTAAAAATCTAGCCGCAGACACTAAACGAGGGGGATGGTATGTTAAGGGATGTTATTGGGGGGATAGCACATTGTATCGTTTAGCTGCCTTAGGGCACACACACGATGAATGAGCCGGCTTTTGGTGGGGTTTATGCGTGGCCCCAATGCGATTAATTCTAATCGGGGATCAGAGCTATTAGTGTGCGGCAGAAAATTTAAGGAATAAGAGATTTATATCGAAAGAGATTTAAGTCGAAAATAAATATGGAATTTCTAAGAAAGTATAGGAACTGAGTTGGAAGTTTATAGAACATTAAAAAGAAATGGGTTTGTTATGAAAAATGATTATTGAATTAATTAACAAAAAAACAAAGGAAGGAAACAGGGTATACAAATATAATACTAAGCCAAAAAATGACTATGATTTAAATTACAAAAACCTAAAGGGGTATTAAAATGTAAATATTTATTTATAATTTTATAAAAACATTCATAGCAAATTTAAACCTTAAAAATAATATTACTATGTTAAAATTTAAAAATTCAAAAACACATCAATAGCTTCTTTCATGCTCTCAAATATTGCACATATCCTATCCCATATGCCATACCATTTTATTGCCGCCTAAAGCACGGATACAGATGTGCCATCGCGTTATCCTGTCCCGCATAAACACAGCAATCAGACACCATTCGCGCATTGTCGCTTTGGCAACATTTTGTGATTTGCTTTTAGGCGCAAGCGGAAATTGATTTCGATATATTATTGGCATGCTTCGCACAATCGTTAGGGGAGGGCGGAAAAATCAGCAAGAGGAAGCAGGAAGACTCACTCCCCCTCACCACCATCTTTTTTCCTTTTGGTGTTAAAAGCTCAACCCCTCTGCCCCCCAAACCGTGCCGATAAAGCCACCAGACCCCGAGGACAAGCCAAGCGCCATTAAGCGGCCGGATATGGCAGCAATTGTGTCAACGCTGCAACCGAATTTCTATGGCATTATACACTGAAAAAAATAGAAACATATAAGCCAAAGAAAACATATTTTATAAGTATTTTCTGTAATAAGAGAAGAAGAAATATTTAGACAACAAAATATTAATATTATTCCAGAAACATAAGAATTTGGTATAAGCAAAAATATTTTCTAAGACGAGAAATTCTTTCTTAACTTGAAATATTTTAATTGTAAGAATTAAATAGAACAGATATTTTATTTAATATTGATTTTATAAGAAAGTTAGAAAACTTTCACTCATCAAAGGGTAAAAGTATATTTAAAACTAAAAAAAAATACTTTTCTTTATTCTTTTCAAAAAAAAACACTAAAGTTACTTCTATTATATATTGTAAAAAAAATCCTATAACTTATATATATCTCCGTAATTTTCTTCGAGTGCCTGTATGTTCAAATGTGACATGAGTGCGAGAGCAAATAAATATGGCAGCTTATAACTGAGGGAAAAGCAGAGCTGAAAAATCCCGAATCCTGCCACTGCGCCAGAGGAAATTGATACAATTTCCATGAGCAGGATAACATTTGCTGCTGCTGGCTGGCTTGTCAAATGCATTTTCCGTTTGCCTTGGCTAAACACAAGCAATGCCAAAAAGGAAAATAATAAATGAAAGCAGAGGAAATGCAAGGGCAAAGAAAAGTGCGAACACTGGTCAAAGGAATGGTGATTCAATCGAGCATTAAACTCTGATTTAAAAATCATTTCGAGTTGTGCCATACAGCAGTTTATAAACTTATGGGTCATTTCATTAAAAATCGAACTGAAATATATTTCTGTGTAAGCCTGGAAAAGTCTCCTGAAATAGATTTTCCTACCCCGCTGCGAAGAGTGACTCATTCATGTGCATAATTAAGAAGCAAGTCATCGATGCAATCTTCTCTCCACAGAAAAAGCCAGGATAAAGGAGTTGACACACACACATGGATCCAGGACATATATGCAGATCCGGCACTAATGAAACACTCACCCCCTGTCTCCCCTCCCTCCATCCCCCCTCGCCGCAATTTGGGCAAAGTTTTCGAACTGACTCCGACATTTAATGCTCATTGCAGATGCCTCGCCGGAACTGCTTTATTGGTTCTCCGAGCAAACGCTGCAGCCGGGTCCGACGGTGTCGTTGAAGTGCGTCGCCACCGGAAATCCACTGCCTCAATTTACATGGTCCCTGGACGGATTTCCGGTGAGTTTAGCTGGCCACCAGCAGCACCACCAAACTTGAGACTGAGACGGAAATGCAGGGCAGCGCTTCCGCCGTTTCCGTTCCTGATAGTCGCAGGCGGAGCTGCTATATTATCGAGCAGATATTTTGTCACAGTCCTCCTGGCTCCATTCATCTCCATTCCCGGGAATATGCATAAATATTTTAGCAAGCCGAATTTCCCTTTGCCCCAGTCAAAGCTTTCCTCAAAAAACGAAAAGAAAACCAAACCAAACCCAATCCTTAACCCGCAACCTCTGTGAGGAGGCGAAGGCAACTCTAGTGCATACTTTAGATTCCCAGCTTTTGCTTTTGCTCCACTCGAATTTTTTCGTTTCAAGAATTTTGTGTTGCCTTTTTCTCTTCCTCCTTCATCTTTCTCCTGCCAAATTTTCAAGGATTTGTTTCGTTTATTTGCATAAATTTTCATTTTTCCTTCGCAGAGAGAGAAACAGAAAGGAGTCTCTTTCAATGGGCAGTGCAAATTTTATGCAATTCCAATCAATTCGATTTACATGAATTTTTCATTTCACCTCCACTCCTGGCTCTGTGATTTCCCCGAGCCTGTGAGCCTGCAGAGTCCTTTACTAATTGGCCCCCTTAACCCCGCTCGCTTTCAGATTCCAGACAGCTCGCGCTTTTTAGTGGGTCAATATGTTACCATCCACGACGATGTCATCAGCCACGTGAATATATCAAACGTCAAGGAGGAGGACGGCGGGGAGTATACCTGCACGGCCCAGAATGCAATTGGCAAGTGAGTAGCCGCAGTTCCATAAATAAAACACACTCGCCGATATATGCGGTGCACAAGCCTGAAGAGTCGAAGCATAAAAAGCATTTCCATGCTAAATCATAAATTTAGTTGTAGCACAGAGAGAAAAAATACAAAAAGGCCTAGGGGGAACGGAGAAAAAAATAAAAATCCGACACAATAGCCGGGCATTGTTTGCAGGCAGGGGAGCGGCATAAAATCCAAACAATTTGCTGAGGCAGCCAAGGGAACTGTCGTCTAGAGATGGTAGAAAAAATAAAATCCAAAAATCATAGAGGGAAAAATAATGGCAACAAATGTGTATTTACTAGATTTCTTTGTGACATTTTTCTGGAATCTTGAAAGGTTTTTATTTATATTGTTTTTGATGTTTATTAAAGGAAATCTTTTATAAATCTTGAAAGATTTTAATTAAAAGTTGGTAAATAAATACTATTAAATAAATTCTTAGTAGAGCCAAGACAAGTTTTACCTTAAATTATTATTGATAAATTTTATTATTAAAAAATGGTCAATACATTATTTAATGGAATTCTTACTAGAATATAGAAATCTTTTCATTGTTTTTATTTAAGAAATTTTTATTAGAACCCTACAAGATTTTAAATCCTTTTTAAATTGTGACCAGAATCAGGGAATAATTTAGCTAAACCAAACGAAATTGCCACACAGTCAGCTATTAATTTGTTTCTTAATCTTTAAGAATTATTTGAATTTTTTTAAGTAAAAAAAAAGGGAGTTAAAGAAACATACATAACAATTATTATATTCCTTACAAATTTGATTTATTTTAATTATTATTTATTATTTTAAAAGGATGTTTAATTTAAGTATATTTTTTAATAATTAATAAAAAGTCTAAAAACTTATTTAAATTGTTTTAACGTTTGCAAATGCTACAGATAACTTAAAATACTTTTTAATTTTTTTTTATAATAATAACAGCTACAATTAAAAGGATTTTTGTGTTTTTTCCACTTTTAAATAAACAACAAATAACAAATATTCACGAACCCATCACCATCTCTAACCAACTAATAAAAACTAAACGCCTGCCAATGTTTTATTTGCAGAGTCTCGCACAGCGCCAAAGTGAACATCTATGGGTTGCCTTACATACGCGAAATGCCAAAAATAACCGGGATCTCTGGCTCCGATTTGATTGTTAAATGTCCCGTGGCTGGTTACCCCATCGATAAAATCCACTGGGAGCGCGGTAAGCATATATGTATAAACAAATACGATTCAGGGTTCCCTTTTTTTGATACATATGAATTTGCCTTTTGGCCAGCGTGTGTTGTGTGTTGTTTGTTATTAAAAATGGTATGTTTGTTATTGCTCATATCAGTGAAAATTATTAAAACTATAAAATGAAAGCAAGGCTTTTTTCGGCAATGTTTTCTTTCGGTTTCGGTTTCAAGCGAAATAAATTTAAATTCACATGAATGCGTTTTTTTTTTCTGTCTTTGTTAATTATTATCTTTGCCCCGTTTGGCCAGCGAGTGTGTTTTTGTGTGTGTCAACATGCATTCGTGTTTATCCTGGCGAATATTACCAAAAAAAAAGGACTTTACCGTAATAAACATAAATAAAAGGAGTCAAGGCTTCGAGGAATAAATACACTTGTAAATTTCAAGTTTTTTGACTGGGTTATAATATGCATTAATTATGAATTCAAGACTTTAAGTAATTTTAAGTGACTTAAAGCTCAATAAATAATTAATCAAGGCTCTAATAAATTCATTTAGATACAAATAGGTATTTAAGTATAAAGAAAACCTTATTCTTCGTTAGAAAAAATAGAAAATAAAAGGAAAAAAAAATAAAAATAGCACAACTATTATAACTTGTTATTTTTCTAAGCTTTCTTAGACTTTTTGAAGTCAAAATTAAATCGAATTCTTATTAAGCCTATACACTAATATCCAAAAATAATTAATGATGTATAGAAACTTTGAAATAGCATTTAAAAAACCCCCTTAGATGCATCCATAAATTCACAGTCATTTCTTAATTGAGAAGTTTGATATTAAAGTTCTACTCCTCTCTTCTCAGCGTGTGTATGCAAATAAATTAAGCTAGACAAAAAAAAAGGAAAAAAAAAACAAACAAAAAAAACACAGCCACCAAATGCTATATGGCCAGTCATAAATCGCATAACTTTGTTTTATGCGAGCAGCCAAATTAATTGCCAACGCCGTTTCGCTTTCTCCCACCAATTTCTCTGCATTCTATGGACTCTTTCCCCGGCTCCTTTTTCTGGATCCTGGCTTCTTTTTCTGGGGTAAAAAGATGGCCAAACGCTACCCATAAATCGCCGCCAGCGTGCCTACAACAATGGCACCTTAATTATCGAGCAATTGCAGCGCCTGGAGGATGCGGGCACGTACACGTGCATGGCCCAGAACAAACAGAAGCAGACCTCGCGACGCAATGTGGAGATCCAGGTCCTGGGTGAGTTTTACTTGAAGAAATATCTTTTTAAAAAATATAAATAAAAAATATATATTTGAATTATTTAGAAAAAAATGGAAGATAAAGGGAAAAAATTGTTTAGATAAAGGAAAACAACTCGAGAATTATAAGCAAATTAAATTTTTTTAATAAAATATCAAGCTTTTTAGCTTCAAGACATAAATAAAACTATTTATATATTATTTATAATAATATTATTATTTATTAAACATTTTTTTAAAGCCCAGAATACCAGCGTTTCTACGGAAATATAACTTGGAAATTATAAGCTAGCTTTAATTTAACATTTTTTTTTATTTATTGCTACTTTTTTTACAACATTTTTTCTCTGTGTCTGTGATGCCAGATGATTTTCCCAATATTTAAAATTAGAAGTAGAAGCTGGAGCTACAATGAAACTATTCCAATTAGAGTGGCGAGCGAAACTATGCAGCCACAGCCACAGCAGCAGCAGCAGCAACTATTTTCCCAGTTAATGCACATGCAGGCGGTAGGCGTTGGGCGGTGGGTGGCTAGTGGGTTGGCTCATGGTTGGTGCCTGGTAGACCCACAATGAAGTCATTGACTTTTGTGTTCTGTCTGCCGCAACTGCGCCTCGTCATCCGCCTCCATGCTCCTGCTGCTGCTGCTCCGGCAGGCAGCTCACTCTTTATAATAATTCACTCGGCAGCTGTTGCTAAGCCGCAGCTGCATTGATGCGAGTGCCACGCCCACAATTGCCACTACCACTAGTCAGCACTAGGATACCATTCCCCCCAACAAGCCTCATCCTTGATCAGAGTGAGGCTTTGTGCCCAAGTCAGGCCGTCACAGTCCTTTTTGCGACACTCGACGATTTGTTTGCGGCTTGTGTCTGATGCTTTATGGCTTCCGTTTTTCGCAGTGCCACCGAAAATCATGCCCATCCAGGCCATGACGAACATGCTCCGCGAGGGGATGCGAGCGGCCATATCCTGCCAGATCCTGGAGGGCGACCTGCCGGTTAGCTTCCGCTGGGAGCGTAACGGAAAGCCGCTGATAGGAACAGGGTGAGTATTTCGTAAGAAAGACTATTAAATTTTATATTAAAGTAATTTATTTATGGCGTTTATCTTTCTGATTAATTAAAATTTCCTGGTTTTGTTTACAGCAACGAGGTATTCCGTCGCCTGGATGAGTACTCTGCCAGTTTGGTCATCGAGCACATATCCTCTGATCATTCTGGAAACTACACCTGCATTGCCAGCAATGTGGCAGGAACTGAGAGATTCACGGTGCCTCTGACCGTCAACGTTCCACCGAAATGGGTCCTAGAGCCAAAGGACTCTAGTGCCCAGGCTGGATCGGATGTCCTGCTGCACTGTCAGTCATCGGGCTATCCCAAACCCACCATGACCTGGAAAAAGGCCATTGGACCTACGCCCGGGGAATACAAGGACTTTCTGTATGAGCCCACAGTGCAGCTTTTCCCCAATGGAACCATCTTCTTTAAGAAGATCAGCAAGGAGTCGCAGGGTCATTTCCTGTGCGAGGCCAAAAACACCATAGGATCTGGGGTCAGCAAGGTTATCTTTTTGAAAGTTAATGGTAAGGAATACATATCCTTTAACAGAATTACCTTGTTTTTATCACCATAACACCCTCTTCCTAACCCTTGAATTTCGTAAATTAATAAACGCCCCTATTTTCTCCTTTATATCCTTCTAGTACCCGCCCACTTCCAGACCAAGACGAAACAGATATCTGTGGCCAAGGGCAAGCAGGTCCATGTGCAGTGCAACGTGCAGGGCGACAATCCCATCGACTTCAAATGGAAAATCCAGGCAACGCAACAGTATCTCGACGAGTCACTGGATTCCCGGTAAGAGATTCCCATTCCCATTCCCAATCCCATTTCCCATTTCCACTCCCCCTCCCCGCTGCATACCCATTATCCACATTTTTAGGGCTTTCCATGCTGCGATGTCTGAGCGTCTGGCGAAATCAATTCCAAGTCGATTGCAAACAACAAATTGCTTTTAATTAAAGGAGTTCGTTCTGCCGGGCTAGGATTTCGGTTTCTCTATGCTCTTCGTTGCTTTCTGGGTGCTGGGATGGATGCCTATGCCTCGTACTTGGAACAGGCCTAACTCAATTTGCACCAGGCAATCAGTTTCCTACGAAACCCGCACTCTGGCTCTGTGTCTGGCCTCATATTTTCGCAATGAGAATTCTCATATTCCCAGACTCTAATCAAGGGTTCTCCATTTGCCTTTGCGTATTTGCTGTGCACGGAGAATAATTTAGGGATTTTTTATGGGTTTTTAATATGGGGTTTAGGGAATTTCTATAGAGATTTGAAATTAAAAAGAAACAAAATTGAAATAGAAAAGGCAGGAATTTAATTTTGAATAAAAAGAAAAATGTTATTGTCTCGGAGAAAATACAAAAAAAGGTCTTTTAAATTAAAATATATATATACCATATATTTCTTGGCTTTATTTATTTATTTTTTTAGTTATATTTAGATTAACTCAATACATAATACATCTCGGGAGATTTATTAAATTACTTCATAGAAAACTAGTTGAAAACACCTTAATTAGTTTCAAAAGATCTATCTCACCCGTATGCCGATATATAAATTAATGTTTAATGTTAACTAATAGGTTTTTCAATAAAATCTAAAAAGCATTCATTTTTAAATATTTTAAAATTTCAGTAAAGCGAACTTTTTGATATTTTAAATAAGTTTTTCATTTCGATGATATTTTCTACACATCATCTCAGACTTTTTCTCAATATTACCCCCATAGCCCCTAGCTCTTTTTCATAATCCATAAATCCTTGAAAACCCCAAACACTTTTCAAGAAACTAGGCCACTCACATAATCCCAATTTCGATTTGTGATTATTCTCCAAGTGCTCCTCTCATCTCGAGGTACTTTTTGGCCAAGACCAGGTAGTCCCCCCGCCCCCATGAGGCAAAAGAAAACTTTTTGGCAAATGCCATTTTGGCCAGGACATTTTAGTTGCTGTTCTCCATTTTAGTGCCCACTTGAGTCACCCTCCCCCCGCCTCCTCCTTGCTGTTGTTGTGCACACACTTGTGTATTTGTGTATCGTAAGTGTTTTAATGTATATGTATTTCCGGCTTTCTCTTTTCTTCCGCCCCCGCCACACCCACCTTTGCCTTTGGCTTGGCAAACAACTGAATATGCACATGCGTTTTATTTATTTATGCCATTTGCACACGCACACACACACACACACCGAACTGAACCGAACCGAATGCCACGTGTCCTGCGTCTCTGTGTGTGTGTGTGCATTTTGGCCTCGTATGTCTTCGTCTTTGTCAACAAAACTACTAACAACAATAACAATGATGGCAACGGGAACGGCAATGGGAACGGCAACGGCGACTGCAACGTGGAAAACATTGTTATAAAATTGCATTGCATCGCTCACGTTGCGCAAACACGTATCCACATCCTCGCATCCGTATCTGTATCTGCATCTGCATCTGCACCGGCATCCGCACATCCGCATCTCCATCTCTCGACCTGCATCTGTATCTGTATCTGTTAAATGCATTTACTTGCATATAAATCACACACCGCACAGCTACACCATCCGAGATCAAGTGCTCGACGACGGCATGGTCTCCGAATTGGGCATTTCGCACACATATCGCCAGGACACGGGCATTTATATCTGTCAGGCGAGCAACGCATTTGGACAGGTAAGTTTGCCAGCCAGCCAGGTGACACTTTCGTTCGGAAAGCGATATTATTATGCATCGGCCTGACTTAAATCAAGCTGTCGCAGCACTAATGGAATCGATGCCGTTTCTAGAGTCCATTTCGATCGGTAGTTGTGGCTGCCAAAGAGTCATAGTCGGTCTATAAAAGTAATAAATCAAAGGGGGTTGCACTCGGAAAAGTATTTTAAATAATTTAAAAATAAAATATTAAAGATATTTTAAATAAATAAATATATAAGATATCTAAAATAAATTCAGGGTTTTGAGATCCCTTTAAAGTACCAAATTCAGTGTAAATTTATTTTTTAGCATACTTTTTTGAGACTTTTTAAGGGTTTTAAAATCTTAATAAAAATGTAATTATTTTTTAAATTAAAAAAAAACATAAATCTTAATAACTTCTTGTATGATACCTATAAATTTAGTTAATAAATCATTTTTCTGCGTGCATATCCTTATGTGCCCACACACACATCTCCCAACTTTCAAGCTAAACTTTTGCCCCAAAACCCCGCCTGTCGGCAAGTTGAAAAAGTATCCCCCATTCCCTTCCCATACCTTCCCCAAAGTGCTCCCGAAACTGCTGTTAACCCTAATTTATGGCAATTTGAATGAGACTTAAGCAACAGCTGCAACTGGCTGCCTGTCATGACTTTCACTGGGCGCAAATGAACTCTTAATGCGGCAACTCCACCCCATCATACTCCAGCATAAAGACACCCCTTTCCCTTTGTCCATAGGATGAGATGTCCATCCAGCTCATCGTGCAGGAGGTGCCCGAGCAGCCCAAGAATCTCCGCATCAACTCGCAGCAGTCGCGCAGCCTGCAGCTCACCTGGAGCCAGCCCTTTGCCGGCAACAGTCCCATTGAGGAGTACCACATTTACTACAAGCAGATATCAGGTATTAACTTTTAAATAAATATCTATATAATTTAATTAATTTATTTAAAATCTCAACCATTAACTTCTCCCCTCCTCAGACATTTGGCAAAACTCGGAGCACCTGACCATTGCCGGTTCCGTGACCGTGGTAAACATTCAACAGCTTCGCCCGGCCAAAGCCTATCACATCCGTATGTCCGCTGAGAACAAACTGGGCTCCTCTGAATTCTCTGAGGTAGTGCAGGTGACCACTCTGGAGGAGGTGCCTTCGGGTCCTCCGCTGGCCGTGCGTGCCGAACCCAAGAGCTCCACCGAAATCTTTGTCACCTGGGATGCTCCGGAGCGGGATCACTGGAACGGCATCCTGCTCGGCTACTATGTGGGCTACCAGATGTCACTGACGCCCGAGGACAAAGAGGTGAATCCCACCCAGGGCTTTAGCTTTAAGACTGTGGAGGTGCGCTCCCACTTTGGCGGGGAGACGGTGCTGGCCAACCTCAACAAGTACACTCAATACCATGTGATTGTCCAGGCCTACACCAGCCAGGGCAGCGGACCGCCCAGCAAGGAGATTGCCGTGCAAACAATGGAGGACGGTGAGTGGGCGGGGCATGTGGGCGTTGCATGTGGGCAGAGCCTGTGGGATGTATCCTGCGGAGAGGCGGGCAGCGGCGGTTGTTTCCAGGAGTCAGCTGGCATACATTGATTGGATTTGTTAATTGCCCGTGCACGAAATCTGACCAGGACCACGGACACTGGCTGCCCTGCAGTCTGGCTTTGAGTCGAGGTTGGGGAAAGTGCACTAAGAAAAATTAGGTAGTACTTGGTGAGGTTTTTTAAAAATCGTTGAAGATCTTAAGAATCAAAGGAGGTACATATTATGAAAGCTCTATTCCAAGACTTTTATTTTTAAAATTTATATAAATAAATCTATTTATTTTCTTTAGGCTTGTCTTTATACATTTTTCTTAGTGTAAGAAAAACGTTTAATAAACTTTTTCTCTTTTCTGGGCTTTTCTCCTCGCTGCAGTTCCCTCGGCTCCGCCAGAGTCGCCGCAGTGCGATGTCCTCGGCTCCACATCGATTTATATCACCTGGTCGCCGCCGGACACTGACGGCCAAAATGGCAAAATCAAGGGCTACAAAGTGTTTTACATATCGGTGGACGAGCTCTACGGTAAGTCCATTATGCAGCTCATGTTCCCCCACTAAAAGTTTTTCGCTCAAGTTTTGAGTGTTCCAATTGAAGGGTCTTAACGAGGGTTCATCTCCGGGGATATTTTATCGAAATATTGCCAATGAACAAGGGCTTATGCAGTCGGTTTTTGGGAAATTAAAATATTTCTTGAATTTTTTCACTTAATTTTTGTAGTTAATAAAATATTGGGGTATTTTAAAAAACTGTAAGAAATGTGGAGATTTGTATTCCTAAGAAACACCTCCCAAAATATTAAAGTAAAATTCAAAATCTCCCAATTTAATTATTTAAATGGTTTTCAAATATTTTAATTAAAATTATATAGAACTAAAATCCCTTTTAAAAGTGTCTAAAAGTATGCTCTGTTAACTATAGAAATCACAGGAAACTTTTAGGCAGCCTTTCGAGAAAGAATTCACCTTAAAAATTCACTTTAATCAACACTCCTTTAAGATCACGTCGTAACCAGCCCATGTCCGAGATAAAATAATGGCATAACTCCCAATTAACCATACTTATTACTCGGAATCCATGGGTGGCAACCAATTACTTGGTTTTCCCCAGGGAATCCCCTGCATTTATGCAACAACAACGCCGGAAAGCGATGGTCAATTGCCAGGCTATGGAATGTGTCCAGAATGCCGTCTGTGTCCCCGCCCCCCAACCCAAGCAACTTATTTCAGAAATTTATGGCACTCGCCAATTAATTAGCCCACTTCATGGTCCGCTCCTCATATTTCCAATCAACGCTAATTGTTCGCCGTCTCTCTGTGCGGCACCTTCTCTGCTTGCTTTCTCCTGTCTCCTCTCTGCTCCTGCTGCTCAGAAACCGATCCGGAGGTTGTCAAGTCAACAAATCAATACGTCACCATCGAGAATCTGCGCAAGTACACCAACTACACGGTCTGGGTTTTGGCTTACACCAAAGTAGGCGATGGCATGAAAACCAAACCGTTTTATTGCCGCACCCACGAGGATGGTAAGTGGCGTTCGGTTCAATGAACGCAAACGAGGTGCGCCCTCCGCTCTCGATACCGATACCAATCCCAATCCTGCCACGTCCTCATCCCCATTCCCGTTCGCTGATATATACATTTATTCATATACCACACACACCTACATGTATTTATTCTCTCCTCTTTTTATTTTGTGTGCATTTATTTGTGCAATCGCATTGGATTCGCGGAATGCAGTGCCCTCCGCCCCGCAGGCCATCAAGGCGATACCCGCGTCGAGCACAAAAATCATAATATCCTGGCTGCCGCCCGACCTGCCCAACGGTGACATTGTGAGTATATATTTTTTTTTAAGCAAGAAGGATATTGCAAATTTGGTCACGGGAAATATGAAAGGGTGGGCTCAGGCAAGGTCAGTTGGGGGGAAATATAAATGGAAGCAATAAACTAGGGGGGAAATGTGAAATTATCCAAAAATGCAGTATTATATATCATAATGATTATTATTATTTTTTAGGCATTTATAAATTGTATATTAAATTTATGTTGTTTTTTTACCTACCTGAAATTCTTCTAATTATTGTAAAGCAGTTAAATTAAAAATTGCAAGGTGAGTTGCCGGAAATAATATAAATAAAAGCAATAAACGATGGGAAAAGCTTAAAAAAATCTAGAGATTCAGCGACTTTTTAGTAGTATATATTTTATATAAAAATAATAATTATTAAACATTTTATTTTGGAATTTCAACTGCCTGAAATTCTTTTAATTATTAGAGAGAAATTAAATTAAAACTTGTTCCTGTACTCCTCCCCCTCTAGACCGGCTACACCTTCTACATGTCCATGCTGGAAGGTGGACGCGAGGAGGGCACCCACAAGCGCCTGCTCGGACCCTATGTGGAAATGCACGAGACTGTGAGGACTCAGGAATCCGCCACCTACCAATTCTGGCTAACTGCCTCCACCAAGATGGGCGAGGGCGAGAAGACCCAAGTGGTTACAGTGCCGCCCAATAACAAGGTGCCCGCACGAATCGTTTCCTTCAGCCAACGGATAGTTACTCCCTGGAAAGAACACTTGGAGCTGCCCTGCCGCAAGGTGGGCTCCCCTGCCCCCGTGACAATTTGGCGCCAGGATGGACACAACATGGAGACGAGTGCCCGCAAGACAATAGCCAAGAACGGGACACTGTACATGAAGGAGTGCCAGGCCAGCGATGCCGGCAACTATACCTGCAGCGTGGAGAATACCTGGGGCAAGGACGAGATCGTGTACAACATAGTGGTGAAGGTGCCCCCAGAGGCACCCAATCTCACCGTGGTCAATACCTACACGGACAGCCTGCTCCTAGAGTGGCTGGACAACAGCCACGGCGGCAGTCCGATCCTGGGCTATGTAATAAACTACAAGCGGGACAATGGGGACTGGGAGGAGTTGCAGGTGGACGCCAAGACCACTTCGCACCTGCTGAACAACCTGTGGTGCGGCACTCGTTATCAGCTTTATATAACAGCTTATAACAAGATAGGAACAGGATTGCCCTGCGATATAGTCAACTCCTACACCAAGGGCAATCCCCCAGTGCAGCCCAAGCACTCGCAGATGATCACCAACAACTCGACGAGTGTGACCTGCTGGCTGGATTCCTGGGGAGATGGTGGCTGTGGCATACTCTACTTCATGATCGAATCAAGGGTGTATGCCAGATCCTCCTGGACAGTGGTCTCCAACCACATAGCACCCACGGAGAGGATCTATACGGTCAGTGATTTGACGCCGGGCACCAAGTATCAGCTCAAGGTGACGGCCCACAACAATGCGGGCTCCACCACGGCTCTATACAACTTTACCACGCTGTCTACTCAAGGAGGTGGTTATTTCTTTGTAATAAAAATTACTAAATTTATAAATTATTAATTATAATCTCCTTTTAGTTATGTACAACAATGACCACTCCACACCTGTCTCCCACCTGAGCGACCTTCCCTTCTATGCCAACTTCAAGCTACTGCTGCCCATCTGTGTTTCCTTGCTAATGCTGCTGGCCCTCATAGGAGCCGCTCTTTTTCTACGCAAAAGAAGTGAGTGGAAAGCCTCTACACCTTAGAAAAATAATTTAGAAAAATTCTAAAACTAAAACCCTAATTTCCTTCCTAAGTAGAGCTGAGCAACCAGGCCCGGCTGGCCAGCTCCTCGATGTCGGAGTCCCCTTCGCTGGCCAATCTGCAGAACAAGCAGAACCGAGATCAGCAGTACCTGGCTGTGCGCTGCAATCCCGGTACCTCTGCTCCACGAGGCTCCAACTCCAACGACTCGGGGAGCTTTGGCAAGGCGGAGGGCAATGAGTACATTGAGGACATTTGTCCCTATGCCACCTTTCAGCTGAATAAGCAAACCTACAGCGAGAGCTCCTACAGTGGCAATGTGTACAGTGGACCCTATCACTCGGTGCGCGGATCCTTTGTCTACCATGATGTGAAGCCGGAGAGCTATCATGTGAGTGGAGTAAATATAAAAAATAAAATAAATAAAAATTAGATAATATAATAATACATAATACATTTTTTTCACAGTCCAAGGAACCGGAGTACACCAAGGTGCGGCGAAAAGTGGGCCGCCTCAGGGATCCACACTCGGAGAGCCAAGGTAGCTATGGTCAGGACTCACTGTCATTCCTGCACCTATCCATGATCCTTGCCACTAAACCTTCCTCCTTGTCCGCTCCCCCCGAAAACCCTGCTAGCTGTAAGCCAAATTGAATCATCGTTTGTCACAGTCGCCAAGTCCAACGATCCCCATCCAGTGTGCCCTTGGTTTTAACCCCTTTAACCCGTTTCTCATTGCTCTCAACGTTTTTCTCCATTCTCATATAACCGTACCTCATCTCGTATTAATCAACAAACAAAAAACAACGTATCCATCGAATCGTACTAAACTTTTAGAATCGGACAATCCAGGTTCAACAGATTCCGAAGTTAGGAAAATCCTAACGCTTCACATCCCAATTACAGAATATGACACACTCGGCTCCGAGTCCGACAATGATGTGTCTGCACGCGCTCTAAACTCGGCCAAGTATCGCGCCCAACGTGGTGAGTCTTTCAGGATATCCAGAAAATCCTTGGAACCTATTATTATCTTTTATTTATCTTTGTGGAAACATAAGACATAACTTAAAAGTAACTCTCCCCCTTTTTAGATACCCAAGATGAGACTTCATCCTCCTCCGAGACCACGCCCACTAGCATGACCCGGAAATCGAAGCCACCGTTTGCTGCCCGGAAGGCTGGTAAGCCCGGAACGAGCGGCAAGCGTCATGTGCGCAGTTCCAGTGGCTACTCCAGCCACAATGAAGAAACTACTTTTAGGTAGGTGATCTAGATGTAAGCCCTGTTTTATCGATACCGAATGCCGCTACTTACGTAATCAGAACCCTGTACGTTTAGCATATCCAACTATCCACCAAACTATCAGGACCACATAAATCCACCAGCTCGTTTTTCGGATGCCAACGACAAGACGAAGACCCAGACGTCGCCACGAATGCGTGCCAACCAGAAGCTGCAGCGGGAGGCTTTCCAGATAAATGTCTAAGACCCGGAACCGGAAACGAAACCGGAAACGTGGAGTTAATTTTAAAGCCTAATCTTAACTGAATGTACTATATAAGCGCGAAACGAAACTGTAAAATTGTTGTAAATCCACCCAGTAATGCGGAAATCGAAACGCAGAGGTTCCACACTGAAAATATAAAGAATAAGATGAGTAACGCAAAAAAAACTAGCGAGGCGTTTATCATCTTATTCTTTATACAGTCTTTGTCTAAGCTTTGACTAACTCTACCTACAAAAGGCAGTAAAAATCTACAAAAGGGAAACTCAACTATTTACAACGGAAAAAGCGTTCAAGAAATTAACAGCAGTAGGAAAAGGGAAAGGAAATAACAGATTTTCGATGGAGATTTTTGATTTTCAACTTAAGAATCGAAATGGCAACAGCACGAGAAATAAACCATAAGACTTATTTACACACTGATTATGCTTAGTTGAACTTCAAGAGCAGCATAAGTGTAATAAACATAAAGACGAGACGAAGGATATAAATAAATTAATGTTATAGATCCTAAATTAAGCATTTAATGTATGATAAACCGAACTGCGGCAGGCCGCAGATGATGATGCTGCTGTTCTGCCAGCCAAAATCGAGGAAATCTAAGAAAATCTCAAGGCAGGGCACATGAAAATATATAGTACTATATTCAAATAATGCGCATTACAATACTAAACAAAAAACAACAATGGGCCTTGTGCTGATTCTTTGCATTTTGTAGTGGAATTATGAACATTATTTCGTTGAACTAACAAGAAGACATTGTTTGTTTCCATTGAATCAATTTTTGCATCAGTTTGTAAGTGTTTTGCGACAAGAAGAATGACACTGTTAGCTAGTTACTTAAATGAATTAAATTAATTTACATGGGGATACAATAATAAATAAACACGAATGCATTCAGATAGTTTATGAAACTGTTGTACATAGCTAAGCGTCATACAATTACTTCTACAAAAATCGAATAATATACAAAACCGGAAGTAAGAGGCAGGAAGAAATCGATTTTAGCATTGATAAAATCGATTATTCTTAAAATATTATTTTCTTTTTCTTTTCCTCTACAAAAACTTTTTAAATTCCTTCAATTAGTTATGAAATTCTATCAAAATATATTGATTTAGTGTAGAAAATTTTGTTTTCTTCGAATAATCAATTTAATATATTTTTTTCTTTAAAAAGATCGATTGTTTGATAAGCCAAAAATCGATTTTTTCCCAGCTCTACCGGAAACATATGTAAGAAGCGTATTAAATGTTAGATGGAAGAATATTACCAAAGGCCAAAGTCGTAAGCCAGCATGCATTTCCATAGGCTCAACTACTGAACCCGCGACAGAGACAGAGACCCCCCAAGATATAGCCGAAATATTTGCCAAAATAGCATCACAGACCCCGCTCTCCTGTACCATATATATTATGCATATATCGTATGTATTGTATGTAACTCTATTTTCCAAATAGCTACAACGACAAAACAACAACCAAGCAACCAATTACATGACAATATGACACAACACGAGTACATTGCAAGCGATATAAAATGCATTAACGATAATGAAAACGAGGATAAACTTATAAAGTTGAAGTTGAAATTAATTAATTAGCAACTCTTCAGACTGCACAGCAAAAGGCGAAAGGCATTTACTTGAAAATCTTCAACTGCATTACTTGGTTGTACAATTTGGAATAAAGAATAAAACAAAAACAAAGTGTTATTAAGTAAGAGAACCTACATAAGCATGTTGTAAAATTACACACGAAATTCTTCTAAAAACAGCACAGTTTATGTACATTGAGCATACATAGTTCGCGGCAACAATAAGAAACTTCAAAGCAAAAATACATGACTTGACATATGATAAAAAGAAGAATCATGTTTTTACTTTTTTTGGGAGATAACAATAAGTGGCTTTTATTTACACTTGACAGAGTTGAGTAAAAGAGAGATGCCTCGGATATATAGCATAGATTCACACATCCTTCTCGTTTGCAATTGTTGCATTTAAAGCATTTTCATAGATATACATTACAGAGATAGAAAGATAGATACGACTGCTTCGGGACTAAGAGCTATACAATGATTGTGTGTGCTCGCTTACACCTATAACTTAGGGCTAGACAGGTTACAATTACATCCTAGAGTTGCTTTTACGGCAATTACAAAATGGGAATTCTAACATTTCGCTTACAGAACACACGCTCGGGTTTAAGGTTTTTTTTTTATAAAACTGGAGTTACCGAGCTTGCTCCGCTAGCTCCTCCTTAAGGATTAAGTCCAATTCAGCTTTAGTGGCTTCTATGGCAAATATCAGAACATGATGGGCTTGTCCTTGCACTGATCTATTACATAGCCGGTGAAGCGCTTCAAAAACTTGGGATACTCGCGCTTGTAGACGGCCCTCAGGGCGCTGGCAGGCGCCCAGCCTCCGGGATTCACTGAAAATGGAGGAAATAACACATTAATCAGAGAGATTCTCCAAGTTTTCCCTTCAAAGATACTTACCCACCGAGCAGTAGGTGATTTTGCAGGTCAAATCCTCACGATTCAGGGGCTGACCCTTGACATAACCATCGGGCAGGTGCGTTTGGCAGGCCAGTATGACTGTGAGGAAAATACGCACACACTTGCCATTCTTAGACTCCTGCTTGGCATACTCCGTGGAGTTGTTGCACACCACCCACATATCCCTGGCGCCATCCTCCAGGTTATCGGTGATCTTGCGCATGTGCGACCAGAATTGTGCATCTCGCTGGCTGGCTGGCCAGATGCGTTTGTGGGTTTGCAGAAAGAGCAGGGTATCCGCCGAGATTTTCTCCAGAATTGTGCAGTCCTCCAAGGTGGCTGTTGAATATTTCAGACTGTAAGTTAAGGAAATAAGTCACGGGTAAAATCGTAATACTCACTCTCCCAGTCATTGCGGAATTCCGGCATAAAAAAGTAATGGCACATCTCCCGCGCCGTCACACCCTGGACCGTGTGATAGGCTTTTAAGGGGTCCATCACCAGCCCATTGACCTCTTCCTCGCGTTTGTACATTTTGATCTCACCCTCGTCCGCAAAGATTTGCCAACCATTGCCGTCCTGGCCAACGCCCTCGCGTGCATAGTGCAGCTGCTCCTTGCACACGCGATCGATCTATGTGTGTGGGGGGGGGGGATAAATCCAATTAAATCCAATTAGACGTATTGACAATTTCCGTTGCTTACCTCCGGCCATAGAGCATGGCTCTTGGCCTCGGCCCCCGTGCCGAATTCCTCGCGCGCCTCCTCACCCTCGGCCACTGCCTCGTGTGGCACATTGACCAGCGTCTGGGAGATTTGGGATTGCAGCCTCAGCTTAAAGCGCAGCTGCATGTCCTCCTCGATTTTATCCAGGCCCGTTTCGACCGCATCAAAGAACTCATCCTCGGGCAATGTGGAATGTGGACCCTCCTGGAGAGAGTGAAAGGAAAAGTTCAAGTTTAGGCTAACCAATATACTTATATATATATATTTATATATCTTTCAAGGTTCGGCCTAATTAATTTTAATGACGAAACCGCATTCAATCCAATTGGAAAGAAATGGAACGTGCTTTGTATAAATTAATCGACGACACTTGTCGTCGTCGTCTGTGCAGCCAAATGGCCCAAGAAAATCCAATTTATGCTGTTGTTTTTTTGCGAACGGAGATTCTCCGGCTGGCATGCGTAATTGGGCGAGCATAATGGACACAAAGGCGCATCATTGTGCCATGAATACGTAAGCAGAACCATGCCAGACGGGGCTTGGTAGTGCTCGTCCGCCGGCTGGAGTCCCATAAAAGCAGTGGAAACCCCCCAAGGAAATACTATTAAGAGGAACTTTTTAAATTCCATTAACTGAAAGGGTGCTAGGCAAAGAGGTAAGCTCATAAATAACAAGGAGTTAGGCTTTAATGGAGGAGAAAGGATGAAATAACTTTGACATTTATAAATAAAAAATCGGTAGAATATTTTAAGAGCTAACTTTACTATTTACAAAAATTATTAATAATTCTTATAAACTCCTAAATATTCCTTTATGTTTATAATATATTTCAAATATTTTTATAATCATTAATTATTTTATTTCAAGAGCTTTGTTTCCTATTAAAATACATATTAATAATCCTAATGATCTCCTAAATATCCCAAAATATTTATATAAATATTATCTGGCATTATTATTTTGCTCTTCCCCTTTAACTAGTGACCACTGTACCCTAATCTGACGTCTGCGGGGTGGCGCGTGTATCCCCAGAACGGCAACAGGCACCCAGTAAATGCCTCGAATGGAATTTTTGCGGAATTGAATTTATATTTATTAATTAATGCAGACATGTGCGCGGCCACAGGCGTTGAAATAAATACGCCCCCTCAAGTGCATCATCATAATCATCATCTTTATCGTCGACATTGGCCACGTCTTCATCTCTGGCCAAGTGGCGCCTTGGAATGTGGGCCAGGCGATGAAGTCATGGCCTGCGACTGTGGGCCTAGCCCATCGGCGTCGCCTTGTCTCCTCTTACCAGGCTCCTCCACGAATTTACCACGAATCCTAATCGCAAAAAATAAGTGTCCTGTTTCGCACAGCAGGAAATTAAGCGGGAGAGCGAGTCAGAACCGGAGAGAGGGAAAGGATTGCGTGGTGAGAGAGGCAAGCGAGCGAACGAACGAGCAGGCGGAAAGGGTGGCAAACTAGCGTGTCCACGCGAATCCTTCCGTTTGGCGCAAGGACACAAAACAAACTGTTGCTGGCTGCTAGCTGCCAGAGCCTCGAAAGCCAGGACAACGAACAGAGAGAGTGCGTAGAGAGCCCAAGAGAGAGAGTGTGTTAAAAGCGAAAAGCCTCGCACAGTCAAAAGCTTCAATGAAAAGGATTTCTCGCATTTAAATAATAAATCAATGCGTGGGGTTTACCAGGCATTAACAGAGGGGAGTCAAGTGGCGCAGGAGCAGGGGTAGGAGAGTGGGAGGTGGCCCACAAATGAGGCCAATTTCAGCTGTAAAAACCCAGCAGCAACAACCAACATTTAATCCCTCTCATTTGGGGGAAACTTTAAGACAAGAAGAAAAATTGTAGAAATAGTTTGAGAGGAAACCCTAAAAAAATGAGTAAGTAAATAAAAAATAAGGGATAAGGAATAATTAGTAAATCTAAGGAATAATTAGTAAATCTATAACAATCAATAATATAATTTTTCCAATAAAAATGCTAAGGAAGCAAGTAAATAATAACAAAAAATTTATTACAACTCTTAGTAATGATAGGGATTCATACAAAAATCTGTTTTACTGCATTAATTTTAGTTTTCCATATAAATAACTAAGAAAAGTAATAAATAATACCTCCAGAAAATATATACAACTCCTAATAATGACAGAAAATCATAAACAGATCAGTTTAAGTACTTCTAATATAATTTTCTATACAAAAAACTAAGAAAACAATTTAAAACAAACTGTAGGAAAGAAATACAACCCCTAGGAATGCTAGGAAATCATAAACAAATCTGTTTTATTATTTTTTATAGCTTAAACTCAATTCTTATATCCCAACTTGTTGACTTTTTTATATACAAATTACTCAGATAAAACCCCACACATGAAGTTAATAAACTGAAGCATTGGGCATTCCGCTTGATAAGCATTTAATCTTTACAAATTCCTATCTAAGCACCACACAATGTGTTGATATTTAATACAAGTTTTGTTTATAAACTTAGCATGAGCTACACTACAGAATATATATTACACTACACAATTTTTTTACCAGATGAAATAAATAATAAATAAATGAAATAATATGTATCATTACTTAATGAGACCTATCCCTTATTAGCTCATTTGTTAATCTTAGATTGAAGGTGCATTTAATAAACACCTTAAAAAAAATTCCACTTTTTCTTTCAAAACACTCCTTAAAATGTAAATTTTGCTTAGATATTTTCCGTCTGTGTACCGTAATTTGTTTGACTTTGCCCTTCTGAAAACCGGAGCGCCAAATAAATCGCGCCGAGGGCATGCCGCCTTAGTTTTGTTTATAACTTTGTATTTATACAAATGGGTATTATTTATATTTATGTATTTGTGCGTGCCGCGATTTCAGATTTGCAACATGAGCCAGCGCAGCTTGCTCGCTACGTATTTTTAATAGCTCTTTCAATGCAACCGAAAGGAATTTCACAATCTGCAGCACAGCAAACTCAATTAAAAGCGACAACGACAACGGCGACGACAAATATGAAAAAGAGAAACGGTTTCGATTTAAATTGTTTGCAGCCGCCGCAGCCTGGCAAAAATTTGTTTATGATTTGTACGTGTTGGCGACTCGATTGCTGACCGCCGACTGACCACCACAAGCCTGGCTCATAAGCCATTAAGCCGACAGCTGTAAGCCAGGCTAAAACAAGCGGACAGGTGAGGAGGCTCTGTAGAAGTAGGTGGATTTTGAATGCTCTTTTTTAAGGGGGGAAAAACTTTGGGGATTGATTTTGATTTATAAAATATTAAGATAATAGTTTGGGGATTATTAAAAGGGTTTTTACTATTTTATTAAACACAATTTAATCTTCGAAAATTCCCTGAATAGGATTACTCTTCAAACGGAAAAAAGACTGTCCAGGAAGTAGGTTTGAATATATCAAACTATATAAACCTAGTCATATTATGTCGTAGATTTCATCTCAAATATCCTAAATCTTATTCCTAAAAAAAGACTCCCCAAAAACCCCAGTTAAGCCGCTTTCTTTCAACAAATATACTCTTTCCCCACCAACTGTTTTGATGATTTGTCAACCTCAATGTCTGCAATATTGGAAGCAAGGTAAATCTTCCTCCAGCAAATGTCAGTCTGTCATTCTGTCAATCCAAACTAAAGAAACCGTCTAGACGCCCACTTTGTTTGCTTGAGTAGTCACCATTCCACGAAACCAAGAAGCCTCCAGCAAGTCGAGTATTCACTACAACTCCATCATCATCATCACATTTCCTACAATTATTGGACGTGTGCCATTAAATTGTAATTGAAAGGGCAAACAATTCAAGCTTAACTAAGGCGGAAATGCTAAAAGAGATCATTGCATGTGCCCTCTGATAAAATCAGAACATGGGGGACTCCGTGTCAGGTCCATGATTCAATCGAAATCGCTTAAATAATAGTACGGCATGTTCTACTTTCCGTAAATATGATGAAATCTCGGCTGACACAACGTCGAACCGGCAAGTGTTTATTTTAAGACGCACACCAATCGCACGCAAATCACTTCACGGATTCAGCTGGTTTTGTTTGCTTGCTTATTTTCGGTGGGAACGTGTTTGGCCCCGATATGCGCGCAATACTGACCGTGAAACTGATTTCGCTTTGAGTTGCTCTCGGTCTCACTTATTATCAGCTATAAGGTGGGGGACTTACCTCGAAATCTGGGCCAGGATATGACAAGCGTTTCATTTTCTCGATTTCTTCCTTGAATTTTCTGTGAAAGAATAAAAATTATAGGAATTTTAGGGCTTAGTTTTGTAGTTTTAAGTAAAAACGATGTTAATTCTAAGGTTAATTTTTATATTACAGATTAGCAGTTATTTGTTTAATATTTAAATTATCTAAATGCATTCTAATTTGCAAAGTTTAAGCCTTCTTTTGGCTTTAAAATCTTAAAGAATTCCTTTTTCTATTTTTATAAGCAATTATATTAAATA
>JAEIIJ010001351.1:0-14457 GCA_018904815.1 Drosophila ogumai
AACATTAAACGATTCTGTGAAACGGAATTCCTTAAGTTTAATATAATTATTGCTTAATTACTGTGAATGGGCTCAGAAAAAGATTTGAATTTGTTTGTCACTCGGTTTTTGTTCACTAAATGCTCGTTTTTGAGAGCGTTTACGAACATTTAGCGAGACTTGAGTCAAAACTGGCGGATTAATATTGATTCTAAGTGCGTTTACGAGCATTTTGCGATAGCTTCGTTCTGATAATATTTCTATTAGACCTCAACTTAACAAAATGTCTACATAAAGACTGAAAAGTGAGGCTAAAAACCCATTAGATATTTGGTGATAATAATTAATAAAATACTACAGTTAAAACTTTGAACCTTTCTAGTATAAATTGTGATATTTCTGGCCAAAGTCAAGTTTCCTTTTGAATAAAAAACCCAAGCGTTATTTTCAAATATTTTTATTAATTTTTTTTTATTTATTTTTTGTTTTTTGTGTATATTTTCTTTGTTGTTGATTTTATTTTGTTTTTGTTTGTTTTCTCATTGAGACAAATATTTATAACAATATTGTAATTTCTACTGATTTTTTTTTATCATTATTATTATTTTTTTGTGTTTCGCATTTTCGCTTTTGCTCTTGCATTCTGTGTTTTTTCTTTCGTATTCTGAATTACCTTTCTTCGGGCTGTGTGGCTTATACTTGTTTCCATTTACTTTGTTTTCCGCGCTTACGATTTAAATATTAAAATTACTAGCTTAAGAATTATGCAATGACAATAAAAATATTTTATTTACTTTGTTGAATGCAACTTTTGTTGATTTTTAATTATTTATTATTTTTGTTTGTTTGTTTTATTGTTTTCCCTTCCTCTGAACCGGACAAAAAAAAGATGCTTTTTGAATTTTTGTTTTGCTCTGCAGAAAGCAGTTTTGATTTGGACATCAAAAATAGAGAGATATACATGATTCCTTATGCTTTTATTACCATTTCCGTTTCCGGTTGTTTTGTTACATTTAAAAAAAAGTTCGTTCTGCCTGGCCTTGTGCCTCCAATTGAACTTTTATTTATCGTAATGTCCCGCCATATCTACCATTCATAACAACAACTGAGTTGATCACAAGAAATAACGAGAGTGTTTAGCTTTACATATATATATATTCTTTTTTTTACATATATATACGTGTGTTTTATACATACCAAAAAAGCCTTCTATTTTCGATGATTCGCCAGGGGCAGGACCCTTTCACTATCCCTCTCTCTTCATCTCTCTTTCTCCCTCTCTCTCTATTCTCTGTCTCCATCTGATTGAAAACAAGATCCACAAAAATTACAAATAGTGTACAAATATTCGCTAGCTACGTATATCTCATATATAATTATACATATAAACTGTTTGTTTAAAGACAGGGGAGGTGTTCTGCTGCGATTTCGATTTTCGTTTCGTTTAAAATTATGTAACAAAGTGTTTGAATAATTGAATTCATCCTTGCCCAAGTGCGATTAAAACCTAATTTTAATCTTTTGATAGTTACATTTTTGCGCTGCACACGTACATACATAAAACATATATACCCAGTGGATCAAAGGACAATAGTAAATCAAAAACGTAAAACGTTCGCAAATAAACTCAAAAAAGAGCTTTTAGCGAAACAAAAGCGAGCGACGTATATATTGTTATTTATGTCCAGTTTTTTTTTACGAAAATTATATAAAATTTGAATCGTTAAGATATTACAAAAGTTTCATATCGAACGATAGTTTAAGTATCGCCCACAAATGTTTGATCCACTGGGTATTTTGATCAAGAGAAAGTGATAAACAATTTTTTAATGGGGGAGACTTCAGAAGACACCACACATCTCTCTCTCTCTCTTTATATCTCTATCTATCTCGTGTGTTCCTCCTAAAATTCGCTAAGAAAAAAATATAACACTTTCGCTAGACTTGCATGTCCTGCAATAATTACGAATTAGATAAAACAAAATGTTTAATTACAATAGACTTGGGGGTAGAATCATAGGGAGAAGGGGAGTTTTTGGGCTTAGGCTATACACAAGTTTGTGGATATAACTTCAGTATCGTTAAATTAGCAAGTAAACTAAGGCATAAATCTAAATCATAAACATAATATTAAACTTTTAAATTATAAACATAATTACATTGTGTTCTTTCGTCCATCGTCTATCGTCCATCGTCCGTCTCCGTCTCTGTCCTAACAACAACGCGATCCCACATACAGCTCATACATGACAATTTCATGGAATGCCTTTCCATGAACTGAGCTTCGTATAAACGCAATAACACTTAATGTACACACTATCCACATATAGCGCATTCTATACGTATATAAATCATGATGATATGCGGATCCATGCAGCGCTGCTGTCGGGCGTTCGTGTTTGCGTTTTCCAGAATGGCGCCGCAACCGTAGCCATAACCTTTGCTGGAGGCGGAGGCGCACGCCCCACATTCAATCGTTCTTGGTCTGACAGTAGAGCTCCTTGAGCGACTTGAGCTCCTCTATGAGCGCTTTGTTTTGGTTCTCTAGCACCGCCACGCGATTCTCCAGGCACTTGATGTACTCCTTCTTTTTGCGCCGGCACTCACGCGCCGCCTCCCTGTTCTTCTGCAGACGGATCTCACGTTTGCGCGTCTGATCCTCCGCTATCCCGCTATTGTCTGTAAGAAATAAGGATAAGAACAGGTGATTAGTTATCTGATTAACCGATTAGGTATGCTTTAATTTCCCCAAAAGTCGAACCCTCTGTAACTCGAACGGGGCTCGAATTAACTCTACTCGAACTTGGATAGCTTGGAATTCAAAAGGATTCATACGATTGACAAAAGGAACAGACAAAATAGGTACATGAAAGGTTTAATTGTAATATTTTTACGCTTAACTTTGAAATAAATTCGATTTAAAAAAATTGGGATTACGATAGGAACCATAATTTGATGTAAAAAGATAACACATGCGATTAAAATTCGATATATGCTCAAATGAATATCATTAAATGCTGCTGCAAGTGATTATTACATGTGGAAACCCATTAAGTATCGATTAAAATCGAAAGGTTCTAAACAGTTTACCGATATTTTAAACTATTTAAATCGAATTAAATAATTATCGACTAAAATCGAAAGATTTTAAACAGTTTATCGTGAATTGAAATCAAAACCAAGCTATAGTTCGATATATTAAACTATTTTAATCGATTATCAGTAAATTCGAGTTGCAGAAGTTCAATTCTCGCGCTATTCAAGGTCTTTAGAAGTAGATTCGTTGGATGGGACTATTACTGGTGTTGTAAGATATCCGATTGGACAGGTAGTACGCCGGGTCCAACTGCATCAGTGAGCTGTTCGTCGCATTGCCCCCCGCACCGCTACCCGCCAGCTGAGAGTTGAGCACGCCATCGGACATGGTCAGCGATGCGCCTGCCAATTAGGATTCAGTTCGATCAATTCCAATGCAGATGCAGGTTCGGGTTCGGGTTCGGTTTTTGGTTTCAGTTTCGGAATTTGTCGGTGTGGGGGAATTGTTGTTGAGTTGTTGTTGTTGTTGCGGTTGTTGTTCAGGACAGAATTAATTTTAATAGGTTTTTTTTTTGTGGAGTAGGAAGGCAGTCGAAAAGAAAACAATGGAAAAAACAACAATAAAAATTATAAGAAAACATATTTTTCATTTCAGTTTTCAAACGCAATTTTAGAATTTTGAGCAGATTTTTTAATATTTTTTTCTTTTATGAACTTGAGTGGGTGAGTGCGAGCGAGAGCGGCGAGCGAGCGGGCGAAATAGAGAGTTAGTCGAAGAGAGTGGAGAGAAGCTGGTTAACGGTTGAAGTACTGTTAGGTGAGGTTGGTTGTTTCTTTTTTTTTCAGTTTTTCTTACATATTTTGCATAATGAGCTGTGTAATAACAACAACGGCAACAACAACAGCGATTTTACAGCAACAACAACGACAGAGCGAAGAAGAGGGGGGGGATAGCAAATAGAAAAGAGAGGGGGAAAAGGTAGGGGTAGAGACAGGCAGCAGCAACAGTTTTAATTGTAAAGTTTTAGTAAATCTTACTTGTTTTTAATTTGTTATTGTTGTTATGCCTGTCTCCGTATATATACATTTATATACATATATATGTATGTATTTGTATAAACATACATATACGTATGTATGTATTTGCACAGTTGTGGGTGTGTGTGGGTGCTAGTATGTGCGTGCAATTGTGAGAGCTTTGTTTACAGAAATTTCAGAATTGAAGGATTCTCTACAACGCCTTTTTTGGTTGTCCTTTCGTTATGTTATTATTTCTATTATAATTATTATTTTTATTGATTAAGCAACATCAACAACAACAGCAAAAAGGAAAGGGGACTGCCTCCAACAAAAAATTAATTTAATTAATTTAACTAAATTAATTTGACCTAACGGTACTTGCTTGTGCGGGAGCGGGAAAGTGCGAGTGAGCGAGCAACATAGACGGTATATACAACGGTACAGGTATTCACAAAATTCAAAAAGTTAAGACTTGACATAATTAAACATGCTATTTACAAAGTCCTGGGAGTCTTCTACTGAAAGCCTCAAGGAAATGACTACGTTTTTTGAACATTTAAAGAAAATCTATCTACTAATTTTCACAAAACTAATATTCAATTTTAAGTTTTGAAGGATTTTTTAAACGTGAAGTTTTACACAAGCTTCAAATAAATTACTGAATTAAGCTAAACCAATCTGTAAACCGTATGCATTATAAGCTTCTGATCAATTAGAATAGTAAAGGGTCCTGTCAGGGTCTGAAGATGTTCAAATGAATTATTTACCATTTGTCCCAACCGCAACTGTACAAAACGAATGACCAATGTGAAATGTTGGGTTACAAACACTGCAAGAATGAATGGATTTTGATGGATCGACCGATCAGCAACCCTTTTGGTAGTGAACCAAACGATCGTCAGGCAGCTCGGTTGCATCCTGGGATGACTAATGAGAGATCGGCTGGCGCGATGCGTTGGGTTAGCGATATAGAGAGTTGAAGAGCGACAGAGATGTGTTCGAGTGTTGTGGCGTTTACTCCCCGGGAGTGACTTACCGCTTATGTCGGGTCCACTGATCTCGGTAAAGATCTTATTGTACGATGGCCGCCGCGTCAGCTCGCTGCGGTGATGCTGGGAGTCGTCATCCGACAGACTCTCGTCGCTGTCCTCCTGATGCTGCGTGTTCGGCTCTGGTTTGATCTTACACGTCGGAAAGGTTGGAGGGATCTTCGGAAATTCGGAAAGGGTTAGTTCGTTCGGCTCCAATTTGGGGCGCTCGCTGAGCTACGCACTTTGTTACGCACTTGCACTGCATTGCCGGAGGTCGTGTGTATGACCGTCGAGTTGGCCGGCTTGGCCACATAGACCACTCCCACGCCCTTGTGCATCGCTGTGGCGGCGGCCAGCGCCTGTTGCTGCTGCTGTGTTCCAGCCGCTGTCTGTATGACCCCCGAGGGATTGGCCTGTATCACGGATTGCACCTGTGGGAAATGAGTTTTTGCACAATTAGATTGGTACCGGGGAAAGGGTCTAAACTGGGAACTAACTGGATTCATAACTGCCTATAGAGCTGATCGTATAGCAGAGGGGAGTTCAGTAGGTAGCTCAGACACAATAACCTGCCTAACATAGAGTTAATATCCCAGCTCTTGGCTGGGAAATAACTCAACACTGGGCGCCTTGCCACTCACCTGCAGGCCGTGCTGCGCCAGCGCTTGGATGGGGTACTGTATGTTGCAGTTGGAGGTGGTGGTCAGCACGGAGGCCGCTCCCTGCGAATTATTCGCCGCTCCAGCCGTTGTACTCTGTGGGTTCTGTTGCTGCTGCTGCTGGGGGTTACCACCAGCACCGCCTCCTCCTCCGCCGCCGCTACTTGCCGCCGCCGCTGCTGCTGCCGCCACCGCTTGGGCGGCAACGACATCGACGACATCGTTGGAGGCCGAGGCCGCCGACGAATTGCCGTTTTCCTCGACGATGCTGTTGTCCATGTTGCCGATCCTGGCGATCTTCAGCAGCACCGAGACGCTCTCCGACAAGTGCTTCAGTTTGGCTTCCGTTTCCGCTTCAATTTGGCCAGCTTGAAGGGGTTGCTGGAAGGAAGATCGGATCGGGAGGAGGGCCGTTGTACAATATGTAGATTTATTTATTAAGCCCGGATAAATCACTGATCACTGCTCCCTCTCTCTCACTGGTCAATGCTTGGCGGCTGCTGCTGTTCGACTGTCAACTGTTGTTGCGTTTGTTTTGTTTGGCGACAGCGACACAGCGATGACGAGTGATGATGATTACGTTTATGTTGCTGACACCAGCAACAGCAGCAAGAACAACAACAGCAGCAACAACATCGCGCAGTTGTGTGTATTTCGGTGGAATGACGTCATGACAACGTTGTGTGTGCGAGAGGCAGCAAAGCAAAGGAAAAAAAAAACAACGCAAAACACACACAACGCACGGAACAGAACAGAACCAAAAAAAATCAACTTACTTTCTGATGACATCACTAAAAACGTTGCCTCTTGTTGTTGTTGCTCGCTCTCGCTCGCTCTATCCCTTTCTTTTTCCCTCTCACTCGCCCTCTCTCCAGCGTGCGTGTCGTTTCCTTGTGTGTGTGTGTGCGTTTGTGCGCGCGTTGCACGCTGTGCTGGCAACTTGTTGAAAAATCCGCAGATACTTTCAAGGGGGATGCAATGTGTTTGTCTATAACCCGTGGCGGGGGGCTCGTAACTCCCAAAATCAACGATTCCTGCAGGAAACTACAGCGCCAGGTATGGCATTTTGAAAGGCTCAAATCAGAGAGCCAATCACACGCACACAACACCAGCAGCACCACCGCAGCAGAGGGGAACAACACCAACACCGAGTTGGTGCGACAAGTTGGCAGCACGCACACACACAACACTGCTGCGAGCTCCGCACAGCTCTCTCTCTCTCTCCGCCTGTTGTTATCGTTGCCTACGTTCCTTTTAATTTTTTTCACACCCCCGAATCACGGAGCAGACGTCCAATTTTGGAGGTCGAAACACCGAATTAGAGTCTTCTGCACTCGCACTCACGCGTTTGCCTGATCCACTGCAATTGCACGAAACGATTTATTGATAAACTCCGTTTTTGCGCAAAAATCGTTCGCGTATTGCTGGCTCGCTCACTAGAGCTGGAAATAAAATCGATTCCGCAATCGACGGATCGCAATTTCCCATCTCTAGGAACATCGATTTCGTTGCGGACAATCGATTATATTCGAAAATTTTAACTACACTCAAAATTTAATAGATTAAAACAAATTGAATTGGATAATAATGTATTTGCATAAATTGTTCACTCGAATTAAGTATTAACAAAAGCCATGCCAAAAAATTTCTTTTTGTTTCAATGAGCGGCAAAAAGTGCTTATTGTTGGCGGTGATGCCAGATTTTTCCGGCAGTATTGCCAACTTTGCCTTTTTTCCGTTACATTATTTAAATAATTGTTATTTGTCTTAAAAGTTATATATTTCAATTGTATTATAAATAATTACAAATGACATATGTGTATCGTATTTTAATTTTTTGCCTTCACTTTCTAATCAATATTCAAATTCTGAAATTCTATTTTAGGTTGAATTTTTTATTTTCCCATTTTATAACACATATGAATTGCACATAAATCTTTTTTAAATTCGAATCGCTCATATTTAATTGAAAGAATTTTGTAGCCACAATATTTAATATAGACAAGATATTACCTATTATTTACGCCCAAAAGTGGAAGAACAATTACCACAAATGACTTACTCCCGTCATTCGCAATGAGGTTTTCCTATAATTGCTGTACAGCTAATAGTTAGTGACTAGACATGCATACATATATGTAGATGTATACTAAAAAAGGCATGACGTCATCATCGTCTGACATCTTCGCGGCAAATTGGTGAGAAAAAAAAACAGACCTGGAATAATTTGGGGTCCACAACAGCTTTAGTTTAATAATAAATTTGTGCAACGAGGTGGCAAGTGGGCGGACTGCAAATGTCTGCGTCCAATGGTTCTTTATTGTAGAAGATTAATAACATCCATTCTATTTGCATTATTTTGGATGGTTTTTTAATCGACTTCCCTTTGAGTGACATAATAATTGCCATTAATTACGAACCCTGCAACGCCCAGCGCCCACTTTTGGGGGTTCGGTCTGACGAACACCGCGCTGTCTGAACGACTAACTGACTGACTGACTCACTGCCCCATGTGAGCCGTGGATACCTTTGCGCCGGCTGACATCACTGGCTAATGAAGTTTGCCCTGTTCCCCGCAAAGGGAACGGTAAATAACCCATTTTGTACTGTGTGCGCACCTGCGGCCAGCACAATAGCAGTGCAAAATATAACCAAAAATTAGCTGAAATATGCGGTTTTATCATTTCAGAAATTTTCAAACAATCCAATCATGCACAGCAAAAAATTTAAAATTATAAATTTATTAAAAACGTACCCTCTTGTTTTTAATGAATTTATAACTAGCTTTTGTATAGTAGGATTTTGTATACCCTTGCAGTTGGCCATTTGACGCAACTGTTGCTATTATTGATAGAACAAAAACTTACTTTATATAAAATTTATATTATTGCCATATTAATTTTCCGATCGTTTCGAGGCAACTATTTTTATTTTGTATTTTGATTTTCTAAAGTATTATTAAGGTAAAATAAACAAGATCGTATAGAGCACATATATTAAGGTGTTTTTATACAACGATTCGACATTAAAATAGCAATTCATTTTTAGTAAAATATTAACAAAAAAAATTACAAATTATTCATTTTAATAAATTTTTAAAAATGTTATTAATAGAATTGCTGAAAATTAAAAAAAAACAATAAATTTTCTGTAACATTTAAAAAGTTACATGAAAAGCTTACGAATTTAATGTACTTCTGTTTTAGATTAATTAGAGATTCCCAATTCGATCGAATGATCCAGTTGCCAAGTACAATGGTATACAAACTTCGGCTTACCGAAGAAAGCTTCTCTTCTAGTTGTTGTTGTAAACATTTGTTGCTTTTTGGCATTAGCAAAAACAAAAAACTCACAAACTTGCTTTTGCATTTCAATCAATTCCAATCAGAATGCATTTCGCATTTTGCTTTCGGCTTTTGATTTGCCCTAGCCGAACCGAAGCAGCCCCCCTTCTTCGGCCCGCTTTTTCTCACTGTGCACACGACGTACGCAAAATTGACGTCAGCATTATTTATTTTTACTCGTTTCCATTGCGTTGGTGTTGGTTCGTGTTTGTGCTGGTTGGCTTTCTGTGAATCTCTGCTCTCCGCTCCCCAAACCCCACCGCCTCACCCCTCTCTTTCTAACGCTGTTTGCTTGGCTGAATTAATTAAAACTAAATGAATGTGCAATAACAAAAAACAAAGCCACAACAGTTATTACTTGTCATGGACAAGCTAAGAACAAGAAGAACAAGCAGAAGAAAGCAAAGGGAGTGGAAGTGAACGAGACAAAGCCATTGACGACAGGTGCCGTTGTTTGGGCACAGAGTGAGTGTGAATAAAGGAGTGGGAGGGGGGAGGTACAGAGGAAGAGGCCTAGCGCATATGGCCTATAAACCCGCGGCTTAACGACAGGATTATCAACATACCCATAACAATTTTGATAATGCCCCCGAAGGACTACAGCTGGCGCTATACGCCATTTATTTTCAATATTTTCTAGGCAGTTAGTATTGGGTAATTATTATTACTATTATTCTTTGTCTTTAAAGTTGTTAAATGGATTAAAAAAAATACAGTTCCCTGAAATAATAAAATATTATTTATAAACTGCATTTACATTTTGTTGACATCTCATATTGTTTATGGCTTAAAAGTTTGATTGTATTATCCCCCCCTTAACACGAAAACTTCAAACTTTTTTTGTCGCCGTGCACACATCGACACGAATATTTCTGTCCGTGTGCGTTATCAGCTGGAAGGGGGAGCTTGTGTTATCAGCTCGTCGTACTTGCCGGCTAATTATGCACGGTCCTAACCAGTTGAGCTCTTTAAATGTGCAAGATTAGCGGTAACGGTGTACGTGAACAGGGTGGGAGAGAGAGTTCATTCCAAAGTGGTTCCCCCAGGCAATAGTAAGTAAGCGATGGTAATTTACGACTTCACTATCTAAGCGGCTCGACTCCACTATCGCAGTGTCAAGGCGAAGCGCTCTATCGCCGCCGCATTCCGCCCATAACCCATTGATTGATAAGTATAATCCGCTCCTCTCTCCCTCTCTTTTTATGCTCTTCCGCATCGTTCTCTGTCCTCCCGTTTTCTCTCTTTTCACCCATTGATGATCGCGCCGTTATGGGTTTGTTGCCTTTGCACTTGCACTCCCACTCCGCACATTCACACTCTCTAACCCTCTCCCTCGCTCTTAAGCTTTCATGCATCCCCCGTCATTTTTGGTGTTTATTGCTTACCCGCGCTTTGCTTGCTTGTTGTTATTGTTGCTGCTTTTGCCGCTGCCTGTTGACGTGCTGACTAATAACAATGAAATCTTTGCATAACGGCAAACAAAAGCACTGCACAACAAACACAAAAACAAAAAAGTAAACTAACACTACACAACACGCGAGTGTGTTTTCGCTCTATCTCTTTTCGTCAGTCGTAAGCGGCTTTCGAGTCGAGGGAGATGACAACAATGCAAATTTAAATCCGAAAACACCGCAAAAACGGAACAAAGAATATAAAATAGCTTTGTTATTGTTGCCCGTTGTCGTTGTCGCTGCTTTTGCCTCCTTTTTCGTGTCGTTTGCGATTACGTCAAGATTTTTGTTATTTTACTGATTTGTATTTGATTACACGCTCTCGCACACACACGTCCGCGCCTACAAACAGCGAGGCTAAAATTATTTACTTGCACACACTTGCACCGAAAGAAAATAATGTTGTTACGTTTTTTGGCGCTCAAAATTCGCTGCTTTTGAATCGTCACCTTTGCTGTTCCCGCCGGCGCCTTGCCACTCGTATTGTTGTTGCTCTTCTATTGCTGATTTGTTTTTGTTCTAACCACACCGCTTGTGTGTTCTGTGTGTGTGAGGTGGTGTCGTCTCTGCGGGGGTGTGTGTGTGTATTTTTTTGGGAAGGCCGTCTGTTCTCTACGTAGTCAAACTGAAACTGAAAAGTAGCAGCGCTGATGACTGACTAAGCGACGGCGCGGCAGCGGTGGCGGCGGCGGCAGCGCCGCGTGAGAGCGGGATAGCCAGCGAGAGATAGAGAGGCGCAGCGACACACGTCATCGCAGCGACGGCTACGCCGGCAGAGCACAGCTGACGGCCACCCACTCTCCCTGTCCCTTCTTGTGAATTCTTCTTTCCCACCCACTCGCACTTATCTTGTATATTGTTTCGTAATTTGCCGTTACTTCGTTGGAACAACTTCTTGTACAGCAACAACAAAGAGAACGGAGCGCCACGTCAACGTCGTTCTTTTTCCCCACCTTTACAGACACACACACACACACGCACGCAATAGGATGCATAAAAATTTTAAAATAGCCAGCGCCAAGCAGCGGTTGCGGGAGCGAGATAGCTGCTGCCGTTATCGCCTTAGCGCACAGTTATGGCGTAGCAGCTTGCTTGCCGACTCGCTTGCGCACCCGCAGTCCGCCACCCGGTCGCCCCTCCGCTCGCACTTGCACGCCCCCACTAGTGCTGCATACTTTTCGGTGCCGCCCTCCCCGTTTCCATGACGATTCTTCCTCTAAGAGAACTGCAATTGGAATGGAAGAGCAGGAAGTGCTTGCAGATTCTACCACCCACTGAATGACTATCTGCTATCTGTTATCTTTCATCTCTATGCCGCCACTAAATAAAGTAATAAGGTGCGAGCTGGAGGAGGGTACAGTTGTGCTCAGTAACCCGATTTAGTATGTTTAATTACAGGAAAAAAATGAATTTATTATTTAATTACTAAACTGTATTCAAGAGGGTAAACTACAAAATTTCCTCTGCTTAAATAATTAATTGAAACACATAAGAAGAATTATAAGTATTATTTGAATAATATTCACCCAAAAACATGGGCCAGATTTTGTAACCCCCGTTGCCTGGGTCAAGTCACGCCTCCGAAAAAAACCTCCCTTGCCTTCGCGTTTCTCTGAAAACTCCGCAACTCACCTTACGTCTCACCAGTTTTCCTACGGCTTCGGGCCAACGGGGGGGATATAGCGTTTCACTTTGGCAACGTGGCGTATGCGTTATGGGTGCGACCCCCTGTCTTTTCGGCTTCTTATCTCACCCTTTTGCTGGCAACTTGCCTCTTTTATCCCTTATGCCCTTCTCCCTTATTCCGTTCCCCCTGCCTCGCGTGGAAAGTTTAGGCTGTCGCGTGCGGCTCACATGGCGGATACGTTACGTGAGAGTTACGAGGCGCCGCGGCCACATCGAGCATACGCAGCGTTGCCTGGCCGTGACAGGTGAAATCCACTCAAAAGCAACGCGCTTACCTGGCCCCCGCGCGCGCAGCGTTTAATGTGATTTGAAACTGTGATCTGCTTGTGGCATTTATTTAATGGGAACGGAAGCTGCTGCTCCAAGCGACTTGGCGTTAAGCGAATTGCCCCAAAACAAAACAAAAAAGGCGATAAACATGAGCCAGCGATAATAAGCTACAATTGGCAAGGAAACGGAAGTCCCAGAGGATTATTATTAAATTATTTTAATAACCAAAATAACTATTATCTCCATTTGCAGTTGAATTTTCTGGCAACTTACATACATTACAAAAGTTTTGCGGTTTAAATATGAAATTGAAACGGGGCTCCCTATATCATTCCATTTTATGCATATATATTTAGATATTTAGTTAAAAGTTACGTCACTTAATTGATTCATAAAAAGTTAGGATACACAACATTTTCCGTAATTATTTTAGCAGACGCCCTCTTGCTGTCTTTATTTATTTAGTTATTTTATTTTTTTGTTTTGCGAATAATTCGCAAATTAGTTTGGCAAAAGTTTTCGCTCTGTAGGGCTAAAAATAGCGGCACCGCTGTGGGGTTAACGGCGCTGGGCGAGCCAAGCGTGGGCATCAATGACGCAGGCAACAGGCGGAATTCTGGCATTCAGGCAGGAAGCAAACAGAAACGGACTGTGGAAAAAACAAAAGGAACGGCGAATCGCAACGTCACCAGACGCGCCGTGGCATATCAACAAGCTGAAGGTGTGTTTACGGGGCCAAGCCCCTGCCATCTTGCCATCCTGCCATCCTGCCATCCTGCCTCCCCGTGGAAAAGCGGAAAAAGGACGCAGACAAAGCGGTTTATGCGTGGGTCGCTTCGTCTGCGTTGATTGACAGTTGTGCCGGTCGGTTATCCTTCTGTCTTTGTCCGCCGCCATCAATCTGTCTTACTCTTACCCCCGGTTCATCTTTGTTATCACGATGCAGGCACAGAGAAAAAAAAAACGAATACAAAATACTCAATTCGAATAAATGAACTTCTGTTAAATAACAGCGGAATTATAATATTATCTAATCATATGTATATATTGCACATAATTCTGCAGTGCTCTAAAATACAATAGGAAATATTAAGAATACCTTTCGGATTCTAAAATCTTTGAAAAGGGTGTCTAAAAGTGTGCTACAGAATGTTCAAAGTATGAAAAACATGGCGCAACATGTTTTAACGTGTGGAATTTGTAAGATATACAATTTAGTAGTAAAGTTTTTAAAATATTACAGATAATTTTGGAATCTTCTAAATTACAATATGGGATATTAAGAATATCTTACGGATTTTGAAATCTTTGAAAAGGGTGTCTAAAAGTGTGCTACAAAATGTTCAAAGTATAAATAACGTGTCACAACATTTTTCAAGGTGTGTAATTTGTAAGACATAACATTAAGTAGTAAAGTTTTTGGAATCTTTCATATAATTCTGGAGTCTTCTAAAATACAATAAGGAATATTATGAATATTTTTACAGATTTTAAAATCCTTGCAAAGGGTGTCTAAAAGTGTGCTACAAAATGTTCAAAGTCACAAAATTTTATAAGGTGAGCAATTTGTAAGATACTTGTATAGCATTTAGTAGCAACGATTTTGGCACCTTTCCTCAAAAATTTTAAAACCTTTCTGATTTCTATAGCACCTCCGATAGTACACATCACAGGGTTTACCTTCCTTACCCCTAAATGGCTTAATCCCTGGCAGATAATTCCAGAATCTTCAAGTTTAACTATAAGTAAATCACGGCATAAACCAGGCCCACAAGCGGGCGCCGCTTAGGTAAACACGCCTACAGAACACACACCACACACACTCAGCACCCCACACACACACGCACACACACTCAAAGCACATGAATACACATAAGTGTAGTGCAAAAATTGAGTTGACGCCTGGCAAGCAAACTTAAGCTGTCATCCGCATGCTTGGAAAAGCGGCGGAAAAGCGCGGGGCAGGCACATACACATACAC
>JAEIIJ010001361.1:0-16559 GCA_018904815.1 Drosophila ogumai
TTTATTTATTTTCATATTTAAAAAAAACAAAAAACATATAGACTTCAGTTAATTAATAAAGATTTTCATCTTTCCCTGTTCATGGTTTTATATAAATAAATATCTAAAAATAGCCTATCAATTCAGTTATATAATTCCCAAAGATGCTAAAGTTCACTTAGGGGGTGTGAACGAATCATTTGAAAGTGCACGCACTTTGTCCATTTGAAAAATTAAATGAACACGCGCTCATCAAACGCAAAGTCGGGATATATACAATATTAAATCAACTCAAACTTAAGCTTAAGTAAGCCGCACTCGCAGATATGGAACACACCCACATGTTGAGCCAGAACTCGAGAATCGGGAGGTGAGGTGAGGTAGAGAAGGGAAGACGGAGGGAGATGTGTCTATATATATGGGTCATTGTGCGACATCGTTGATAACGAAATTACAGTCCCGAAAAAAGCGTAATTTCATCCAGTCGGTCAGTCGGTTCTCTGTCAATTTTAAGTTTCCTAAGCTTCTATGTCTGTGCACTGAGAAAAATATACAAAATATTATATTAAACGAATTTCATCTGAAATTTATATAGAATATAAAAATTCGTATATTAACTGAGTTGGATTTAAAAACATGTTTAAATTGTTAAGAAATTTAAGACCTTTTAAAATTATTAACTACAAGAACCCTAAAAAAATTGAAGAATTACATAAATGTATACAAAATATGTATCAAAAATTATATTATAAAAAATAATACTTTAATTTGAAATATAAATTTATATAAGGATTCGGATACTAACTGGCTTACATTTAAACACCCAGACTTGAGTTTATAAAATATACTTAAACCTAACTTAAAATAGACATTTTAACCTTTAAAAATATCATTTTTTCATTGCACATATAAAAGTTTTTGTTCTTTAAAATGTTTTATTATTTTTTGTGCGAGTTTCTCACAGTGTATCCTCTTCCCGTTCTGGTTCCGCTGGCGGGGCATGTCATTCATGTGGCGCTTTCAGTGCGACACGCTTCATTAATTTCGAGAAAATTGAAAGCCTGAAACCGCGCAGCATCCAGCATCCAGCACTCAGCACTCGGCACTCGTGTCGTGTCTCATGTGAGCGACTTTTAAAGTTTATTTTTAAATCGCAACGGTGAGGGGGAGAGTGAGGAGAGGGCAACCAGGCCTCTCGATTAGCAAGTAAAATCTTTAGCCGGCGCGGTAACTTTCCGCTGCGAAAAATGCAAGTTAATTAATTGAGAAACAGCGCGCACAGGCAGTGAGTGAGTGACACGTTCCAATTGGCAATTGCCACCTCCGGAGTGCCTGCCATCGGCTGCTCCACGTTCCCAATGGCTCCTCCATAGTCACACGTTCCGGACATAAATCGAACAGTGACTGTGAAAGCCAAGGGCAAGTCCAAGTACTAGTGGGTGGTTTTCAAGCCCGCGCAAAGGGCTATACTTACAGCCGGGTTGTAGTATGCAAATAGCTGGCATAACCGGCATTCATTTGCATTTTTAATTTGCACATACCCCTAGTAAGTGAACAAACCAAACTGCAGTTGTAGAATATTTGATTTATACATCTGCTCATTATTATACGGACTACGAGGTGTTTTGTACATTAATTTGCTGCATTATAATGTTTTTATTTATAGGAATTGCATAGCGGTGTATTGAATTGCTAGCTTTTATTTGAATCTCAATGAGTTGCGTCAGATTGCAGCTTTGATTTTATAATTAAGTATTAAGTATTTTAAAATGGTTTTAACAAAGTATAAAATTATGCAAATAATTTGTATGTTATTTTAAGTTCAACTATAAAAGACAAAACCTATTTTAAAGAAGTTTAAAGATTATGGAAGCCTACAAAAAACCTTTTCTTTTTTTATTGTTTTTAAGCTTATATTCAGAGACATTCAAAAGGTTTCTTTAAAATTACTTTTTGTACCGAAAATGTACATAAATTGTATTTGAAATATTCTTTTGACAAAATAATTATACCTAACAAGCCATAAAATCGTATATTTTTATGACTTGGCTTGACATATTCCCATCTCTCTGCCCGACTTCTTGTTCTGTCGTTCTTCCCTGACCTTTCCTTTTGAGCCTCAATCAGGAACAAAGACGTGTCAGCTGCAGTGGCCTAACTCAATTTGGGAAGCATTAAATGTTTTAATTATTCATGTGCCGTGTTTATGGCTCTCGCTGTCGCCGACACTCATTCACACACTCACACACCCAAGGCACATCCTAACGAAGGCGGCACATAATCACATTTTGAATGTGCTTGGAACAATGCAGGATTCGTTCTGACCTTGGCTGCGTGGAGGTCGTCGCCGCAATTCACGCTATGTGCAAGAATTTTCACTTTCGCTTGAGACTGACCCACATTTTTATTTAAAACTGCCGGCCAGCCAACGTGGCGGATGAGCGATGTGGCAGCGCTGAAATTAAGTATACGCCAAGTGGGTCCTATTTGGTCAACATTTGTGTACAAAAATAAAGTTAAATGGCAGCCGGACAAACAAATTGAAAATTAATTGCAGAATAATTTCGGAAAGTTTTCGTTTTGGCTTCGTTTTCGTGTTGACTCTGAGCCAGCGGGCAATTGGTCAAACAAATTAATTAGTATTTGTCTTAGGAGCTCTTCTTTTCACACACAAAAAAAAGAGGGAAAACGAATAGAATTGGAAGGCCAGGCACGTTGCCAGGACACTTTTAGGCCCCCAAAGTACGCCTCACTTGCCAGCCCGATTGATGGATGGATGGATGGATTTCCCCTCGAATGCCAATACCTGATTCAATAGGCAAAAGAATAATATGCCTGCCTAAGAGGCCCCTTTCAAATTCAATGAAGTGCTCGCTCGCCTGCTCAATATTGAAACATTAATGGCAACGGAAACAGGATTCCCCACATTTGTCCAAACGGAAATTAAATGTCTGACATTAATTTCTCTCTTGTTTTTCTCGTTTTTGTCGCTTTTACTCGTTTTCCCTCAGTCAACACATGTTGCTGCCCCAGCCTGCCATCCAGGGTAAAATTGGACTTGTACGGGAGCTTCGGTTTTTATGTTTATGTTTATGTTATGTGGTCGAGACGGGGCTCCATCCGGCACCATCTCCTCCCCTTGGAGGCACGTGCCTCAGCCAGGACCCATATAAACATATAGATATAGGGGAATGAGTGTTCTGCATTAACAGATGTAAGGCAAAACAGGTCTCGGCCCATGAACCTTGGCATCTTCGGAGGAGAAATCGCAATCTGGTAATGGTAAAAGGTTCAAAGGGAAACTGTAACTGAGTCACATACGACTTAAGCTCCTCTAGAAGTTGATGACCACAAGAAAAGGTTCTACTTTAATATAGTTTATTTTATTTTAAAAATTTTACTTTCATAGTTTTCTTCTTATTTATAAGCTCTTTCGAGGGAATTACAAGAAAAGCCTGTTGTGTTTTTATTAAAAATATTTTAAATAATTAATTTGTAAGCTTCTTAACTTCTCTTTGATGTTTAGTAAATTTGTTATTGTTTTAACCTTTTCTGTTGGCCTGGTTTTGGTTTAAGTACCTTTCAATTTTAATGAGAAAGAATGACTTAAAATGTGCTTAATTAATTCCTATTAATTTCCTTTTTATTTAATCAAGATTATTAATTCCCTTATTAATTTATTTTTCACATTATTCCCTCTCTTTTTAGACTTACTTTGGCTGTGGAAACTTGTCGCTCTTGGTGGACGCCTGTCGGTGGGGCCACAGGCGTTTGCTCACCTTCACCCGCATCTTGAAAGGCCAAATGTCCTTGCGTTTCCGGTGGATGCTGCCACTCCCACTGCCACTCCTGCGGCGCCGGGATATTGTGGATGCGGCACTGTGACCCACTGTGCTGGGCTCCGTCGTTGTCGTCTTGGTGTTATTGTTGTGATTGGATTGAGGAGCAGACGGCTCAACTGGCGGCGGCGGATGAACCCGAGTGGGCGCAATTTTGACGTTTTTTTTTGGGGGTTGCTTGTTAAATTAATTAATAAAATTAAGCAGCTGACGTGGCTTGACACGATTGGTTATTTAACTTTCAGTTCGATTAACTCTATTAATACTAATTATTATCGCAAATCACAAATGTATATTTTTGGAACAAAAGGGTTTGGGGTCAGCTTCAGGTTCAGGCCTTTCTCTTGTACATTTTGATGTAGTTTATGCTTTTATGCCGTCGCTTCATATGATCGAATCACGCATACGCACTGGCTGATGGAGGGAAAATATATATAATATATATATATATAATTTAATGAGGTGAGCATAAACAACAGCTGCTTTCCCTAGAAGTTCACGGTTGCGTCACGCAGGCTGCATTAATTATTCAGCGTTCCGAAAGGACAAAAATAGTCCTTGCCTGACCAAAAAAAAAAGCCTGATTGGGAATCAATATTCATTTAGTTTTGTGATGGCCTCGATTCCGCTATCAAATCAACCAAAATCAAATGGCACATCAAAAAAGGACGAGGTCATCATCTGTGGCTGCCATCAGTTGATTTCCGCTGTATGATGTCCAGTGTGTGTCTATTAAGTTCCATTTAATTATGGTCCCTGCTACTAATTGGTTGGCGGGATGCCCTTTCAACCATTAAACATTTTAGCCGGGACGCCGCATAATTAAAAAGGAACGCACGAAAACCATTTCAAATTATGGCTGGCCATCTGGGAGGGACTTGGCTAAAATACGGGTCAAATGCAAAGCAGACACGTGTGCTGGGCCCATTTGCCTGGATTTAGGTTGCCAAAATATGGGAGGAAAAAGGAGAAAAACACCATGAAAATGTTGCCGAAAATATCCTGTGCGATAACGGAAATTGCTTTCAAAGATATGTCATCGTTTACGGGGGGCAGGATATATTTATATATATTTATATGTATATGAACAACTTGGCAAAAAATGTTTCAGCAAGGTGGATAAGCCAGCAAGCCAAGAGGGGGATTATATAAATAAATATATATATAAATTCTAGTGAATTGGGGTGAAATTTTTATTTTGTAAAAAAATCTCGCTTGGTTGTATTAAATTAAAAAAAAATTCCAACAGGTTTTTTATAGACTTTCTTCAACAAGTGTTAGTTAAAATTAGCTATTAAGTCAGCTATAACTTCAAATAACATGTTAATGAGCTGTGTAATTTATTTGTACTTCTCTTGCAGGTTTTTAATAACCCTTAAAAAGTTATACAAGTCCTTAGCCCAACTTCACACACTTGCAACCCATTTTCACATCTTATGAACACATCCTCTCACTTTATTTTGATTAACTTTCATGTTATCTTTCGCTAATTACTAATTGATTGCACTCTTACAACAAAAGAACTCATAGAATTATAACCCAAGGGCTCCCGCTTCGGAGAGAAACTTTTCTCCCACCGAAAATCCTTTGGCAAATTAACGCCGAAAAAGTTTCCTCTTGCAGAACCCTCTGGCAATCACTTAAAATATATTTGAGTTTTCGTTAAAAGCCAACAAGAAAGCCAAAGCCACTCCGCATAAATGTTGCTTTTAATCATATATTTCTGCAAAAGTTATTCGTCCTTTTGGGCTAGGTTTTGCTGAGGACTCGCATGAATATTTAAAATGAGCATTGGGCAAAAGTTTTCCAAAGCTTTAAAAGCCAAAAAGAGAAACAAAAAACTACCATAAAAGCCAGACACGTTTGGATGGCGTTGCCTACTTTTGTGGGCTCTGTTTGGGAATTATTTTCGGTTTTCATTTTCAGGGAGAGTGATGATGATGTTATAGCGACGTTTCAATTTGTCCCAGGCTAATATATTACTTATTTGCGTGGCCTGTCAGGACTCAATTATTGATTGGCCTGGGCGCGACCACGAATGGAATGTATCATTCATAAATTATGAAATATATGCGAGGCTATAGGCTGATAGCTTGAAGGTTTTTTTAATCACGACTCAGCAAACAGCAGGTGTGAGGCACCTGTCACACTTCCCTGGTTCAGGGGGAATCCTGCGGCCAATTTATATATCCTGGCAGTCACCAGACGCCGCCAACCAATTACTCAGCCAGTCAGTGGCCGTTGCAGGAGCAGACTAATTACCAGCGCTTAATGCCAAGGAATTGCGCCCTTAATGAGCAGAATTATCCTGGGCCAGTCAAAAAAAAAAAAAAATGAGAGGTAATAAGAGACTCGAAATAGGATAAGGAAGAATTTCCATAATTAAATGTGCCTTTATCCTTTGCATCTTCTTTATGAAGCAACGGCGTGAACTTCAAGGTAAATAATTCTTATGTTTTTGTTAAGCTAGCTCACTTTAAGTTTTATTCTTTTTTGCGTTCTTTGTTATTTGGTTTTAATTTCAATTATTTTTTATTTGTATTTTTTTATTTCTCTTTATTGTTTGGACACACAAAAGCTCGATTAACGATGGCGATTGAAAAAACCGGACAAAGTCGCACGTCCGTTTCGAGCGAAAGTTGTAAACCGAATAAATCTGCGGGCTCGTCGCCGCGTTCCAAGTTACTTTGCTGCCGGTTACTGCCGATGTCCCATGCCCGATGACGCCGCTATAGTATATATATATATATGTTTGTGTATATATACTGCCTTAGCTGATACTGATACTTCGTGCGTCGCCGCTGTCGCGTCGCAGCTGTTTTCGGTTGAACGAGGCGGCGCGCATTGAAAGGCTACTTCAATTGAACGGAGAATTCTAAGCTTTCAATAGCTGTTGAATGCCGTTAGTCTTTTTTTTTTGGTTTTTGTATTGGAATTGGTTGTATTCCAATGGCCAACAACTTGAACTTGAAAGGTTTTCGGAGGTGTTTCAATTTAAAGCGGATTTTCAACTGTTTTGTTTGTGGGTTTCGTTTAGAAAATAAACTAGGTCACTTTTGTTGGGGGTGTAATTATTATAATTTATTCTTTGTGATAGAAATGCTGATTCCAGTCAAGTTTAATTAACTTTTCTGCTTTTAATAAGCAACAAATAATATTTATAAATAAAATGCTTATATATTTTCTTTTATTATTATCTATGCCAGCTCGGTGTAATATTATGCAAAAATGTTATTTATATTATATAAATATTTAAAAAAAATTTAAGAACGCATAACATTAAAATTTGTATATTATCTTACCTTAAACCTTACAAACTTCATAATACTTCTTATTATTTATATCTCCTAAAATACTCTTACCCATTTTCTAAAAATAGAAATTGTACAAATTCAAGTTCATTTGTATTCAAATACTGTTTGTTTATAAAATTCTCAGACATAATAAATTATTACTCATACCTTTCAGCGTAAAATTCTCCGTTAAACTGGTTCCACAATTTATTAAAGCTCTAATTAACCCTAACAGCTAATCATTTGTTTACTTCAGCTTAGGCTTTATGATAATAGAAGCCTAGCATAATGCCTAATCAAGAGATTTATGGTTGTTTTTCGTCTTTAGAAAGCCGCGAGCATCAAAGCAATTAGCGCAAATTTAAGGCACTTGTCATAGAAGCCAAAAATAGTTCAGTTAGACTAGCTAGAATATCTCTCTGAAGAGGCTGACTTCCTCAAATCAAAGAAAGTGAAATTCTGCAAATAAAGCTGAAGCTTTATCAAATTTAAGAGCCGACCATGTGCTTATTTATAGGCCAAACATGATAGGTCCCCGCGGAGATTGAGCCCACGCTCGTGCTCTCATTTGCATGGGCTTCGTGTGGGCACAAAAGGCGAATTATATGTCAAGTCGTCTCAATTTTCTCGATTCCTTCGCATTTTCAGTATCGCAGAATCACGGGGAACACGGCTGCTGCTGCCACTGACAATGAAACACGGCGAATAAACACACATAAAACCCAAATGTGTAGATGTGAACGCGTGTGTCTATATATATAATATATATATTAGTTCTTGCCACGAGCGTTTGACATTTGAGCGGCTTTCGAGCTCCGCACTTATGTACGCTCTTTTATTTTGCAATTTTCCTCACCCACATTCAATAGAAAGGAATGAATGAATGATAATAAAAATAATAATAATGCTGATGAACGAAGGGTATATAGTCCTCTGGGTGAGACGCAATACCAGTTTCCAGTTTGTTCTTTGTACTTTTTTTCCCAATAATAAATTTTTGCATTAGGAAAAGGTCTTATCCAGCGGAATGTTGGGTGCAGCCATATCTTTCTATGCGAGTATTATATTTAATCTATTTAAAACAAAAACTGCAAGTAGTTTATTGATTGGTGAAAGTTATTCTCGCTTTTAGCATATTTTAATTAAGAAGATAAACCTCCCATTATATGTTTATAATTTATATTTGCATAACACTGCATTAGGAGCTTTATAAATTATTTTGTTTAATTAATACACATTTTTATGTATATAAATATATATATTTATTAACATCTTCTCTTTACTAATATTTATATTTTAAAGATTTTTTAGCCTCCTAAAATTTTTTACCGATTTAAAGGTTATTTATTAAAGCCAAAAGAGTTAGAGAAAGTTCAATTATTAGCGAAAAGCTAAGCTCTAAAGTCACACAACCTAATCAAATGTTCAAGGACTCCTTCGGAATTAAATTAAATAATTGTTATAAAATTATTTCTCTATCCATTAAAAAAAAAATATTTTCCAAGCCACACAAGTTAGACAAAGTTCAAGGATTCCTTTGAAGATATATATATTATTTAAATATAAGGATTAGTAACTAAACTCTTATAAATATTTAAAACCATATGTTGAAATTGTTATAAAATTATTTAACCATTTAAAAAACTTTTTTCCCAAGCCATAGAACTTGCCCTATTAAATATTCCATTCTCCGCTAACCCATTACCAAGTAAATCCCATACACCCCATATAATAATAGTCTATACATAATTCATTTCCACTCAATTGTGCCAGAGCAAGGTATGCCCCCCTGAGAAGCACACACAACGCACCAAACACACATCATATACATACAAGTAGGTGCAAGCCGGAACTTTTACAGCCCCTAAGCTCATCCCTGGCAACAACAGAAAAGTATTTACATTTTGTCAGAGGAAAGTCGGCTTGGAAAACCCGCAATTTACATTGGTAAAAAGGGAGGTGGGGTGCTATATACATATGTGACAACCTCTCATCACTGGAATCATGGAACCACCACAGGGTTTCCGCAAAACTATACACACTTGTGGTCAAACTTGAACCGCCAACATGTCATCATGCCAACTTGGGTTTGATGTTACTCCTCGACACCCGGGATCAGGGGGAACAACTTGGCCTAATGTGCGCCAGGAGGTCCAAACTAATGGCCATCAACGGGTTTTAGCTGTCACGACCCACTTCATGGCAATAAAAAATGTGGCCATTGGAATAAGGCTATTACCCATGGATTGTACGTACTTAAATGCCATAATACTTGGCTCTTTATCAGACACTTCTATAATGCAAATTGAATTGGAATTGTGGAATTTCTCAGCTGAGATAATTGAGACTGCCGGCACAGTGTGAGTTAATAAAAAATAATTATGTAAATAACGAGTGCATATTTAATTAAGTTTGCCTCTAGGTTGGATTTATCAGCAACTAGTCTGGGGTTTACAGGGTGTTTTTAATAGAAAATAAGCGTTAAACTGTATAATTAAGCAAAGAATTTATTTCAGGGATGAAAACTGTAAACTGGATATTTAAATAAATTTATTTTAAATAATTCTTGGCCACAAGATACAATAAAAGATAAAAGTTACCCTGTAAACCCAACTACAACTAAGTACAACTACATTGTAATCCCGTCTCAGACCTCAACTCGGTGACTTACAATCTCAAGTTTTCCCTTTAATTGTTAATTAACAAAGCGGAACTTTTAATTGAGAACCAACTGTGTGTGTAGTTTTCAGAGCTTTCCACTCCACTGATAACAGCCAGAGCCATTTATTTGTGTGTGGGATTTGTTTATAGGCCCCATTAATTATGGAACAGACGAGAGGCGATGAAAAATAAATAACACGGATGTCTCGATATCACGAACAGCTGCTGCTCCGGAGGCTGTCGAATCACGTCTGTCCAACGGAAATCAAATGCTATAAATATATTCAATATAATGCAAGGCAAGACTCTCCATTGTTTATTAATAATATTCGCTCAGTATCTTTTTGTACTTTTACACACACGTGTGTCCATCAGACTATTGATTATTATCCACAACCTGTATATCGGATGGTAGTTCCCCGAATCGAAAGACAGGCGAGCTGAGGGTACTTTGATTCCATGAAAAACTCTCAGAAAGCTGGGTCCAGGGTTTAGTTTATTGTTATGAATTCTGTAAGTATTGTATTTTGCTATTGTTACCACATTTTTAGCTGGAAACTTGAGACGTAAGAATTTCCCTTCGATACAAGCACAGTAAAATAATTACTTTGTTATGATTTAAAATGGATTTTACATTGTGCCCGTAATTTATTATATTTTCAAGCTTTAGGGAAATAAATTCCTATCAAAACAAACCATTATTTACTTGAATTTCGATTAATTTCAATCTATTGTGTGTACAAAATAATTTCCAGGGGTGAATTAGGCTTAAATTCTCAATCTCCCAGCTGGATATGTAATGTATTTTTCATTCCCCCTCAAAATACACACAATATTTGACCAACTAAAACAAATCAATTGTAATCAATCCAAACTGAGGGACCAGCTGCTGAGTTTCCCAGCGACTTAAGTTCCATAAAATGTTTGCAAATTGATTTCTTTTGAAAGGCAAACAGAACGCAAGGACCGATGGACCGTTATTAAGGAGCTTATGCGAGGGACATAAAAAGGAAAAGTTTTGACGGGAAAACCACAATTAAATGTCAGGCGGAGTGTGGCAGAAGTTGTGCTAATGAGAAAACGGAACCGAAAACAAATATAAACAACTCGAGACTTTGCACCGCGGGGCGTATACTTAATATGAAAATTCGCCTACAGGGCGTATATTTGATGTGATAACTTACTTTTTGCTGCGTTGCCTGGCACTGATATGCAGCCAACTGATGATCTCCTGCAGCTTCGACTGTCGCTCCTCATCCTCGTCCTCATCCTGGTCATTATCCTCGTCACCTGGCGCACCCTCACCCACATGCAGGTGATAGGGATCGTGGGTATGGTCGGTTATCATGAAGGTGGGCTTAGTATAACCATAAGGCGAAGACATTTCACACTCACTATTACACTACACAAAAAGCACAGCGACCCTGGGACTCTCCTTCGGGGAGAGGGAGAGGCGTCAGACACTTGGTCTAAGCCAATTTCCAATTTTCACTCGACGGACTCCTTGGGCGCAAATTAATTAAAATTCCGTCTGTCCCATTTCGCGTCCGAGCGATAGATTCTTTTAGCTGCTTGGCTTGGCTTTCCCTCTCGCGGCTGCCATAAAACTGCTGGCAGTCGGGTCGCCTCTCCTCCACATGGCGGCCGCCTTCTCTTCCGGCTTTCCCTCTTGGCCAACTTAATAGAACCATTTACCTATGGAACGGCGAGCGGCAGCAGCAGCAGCAGCGGCGAAAATCCCTTGTTGCTTTTTCTATTTTGTCTTGTTCTCATTTTATTGACCAGCGTTTGTCTTTCCACTCTAGTATATAGCTTTATAGATATATATATATACATACAACGCACGTTCCCAGGCGGATCTACTGCTCAGCATTGAACTTGGCGATGGTCAGTCTCAAGTATTATTTATGGCTGTTTATGTTTTGTCTTCCTCGGTGCATGGCCAATATAAGATAAAAGGTACAAGGAAATTACGAAATTACTATTGTAGGTTGCACTTTTCAGACTTTATATATTTTTAGGAAATTTTAGAAAACATATACAGGGACCATAAAGTGTTTTAAACAATTAGAAAAATAAATATTTACATTTTAAAGCAATTTTCCAAGTCAAACTTGAATAGATTCCTTATTTATACATATGTTTTTTTGTTTTTATTTCATATTCCACTTAAAAATCTTTTTATTTTCATGTAAATTTCAAACAAATTTCTCCCACTTTGACCTCAGATAATAAATTCTAAAATTAGTCCACTGAAAACACGACACAACACACTCGACCTTGGATCGCCCCTCCAAAAATGTTTGATTTTCGTTGCGTTCAATCCAGCGAAAAAGTTTATAAACCAATGGAAAATGCATATGTTTTTCCTTAGCTCTCGTATATCATTATATATATTTATTTTATATAGAAAACACACACTAAGAGTCGAATGTAAAAGGTCAAAACAACAAAGAACTTGAGGTGATAATATACACATAATATAATTATAATTTATAGATACTTTATAAACATATTATTAGGTAAAATACCCAAGGTAGAGCTTCTCAATGCCACTCAAAGATAATGTGGGCCACCAGCAGGTAGACCGTCATCAGGGTGATCTGTCCCATCATCATGGGGAACCCAGTGCGCAGATATCGGGTGAAGGAGAGCTTGTAACCATGCTGCTCCGCTATACCCGCTGCAATCACATTGGCCGATGCTCCGTACAGCGTTCCATTGCCACCCATCGAGGCTCCCAGGGTGAGGGCCCAAATCAGTGGCTGCAGGGGCAAGCCCAGCGATGGCTTTGCCACCAGCGAGGTAACCAGCTTCACCATCATAGCCGTCACTGGAATGCTATCCAAAATGGACGAGGCCAAGGCCGACATCCACAGGATCATAAAGATGGCCATGGCCAGGCGGTGGCCCAAGCTAACTGAGAGGATCACGTGCTCGGTGAGCTCGCCAATGCAGGCGAAGATCCCTAGACGCTCCACGCACTCCATCATCACGAACATGGCAGCGAAGAAGAGCAGGGTGGTCCATTCGATGCGGTGCATCAAGTGCTCCATGTCATCGCGATTTAGAATGATCAGCAGCAAGATCACGCCCAGCAGAGCCACCCAACCCAATGGTAAGGTCCTCCAGTGCGGAACAGACTGGATGAAGAAGCAGACGATGACAAAGATCAGGGCTCCGGCGGATTGGAAAAGTAGTGGCTTGTTCTTGATGGGATACTGCAAATATATGGGTTATTGTTGCGCTTATTTCTTGGAAATTCCTGGTACCTTTTGCTTCAGCTCATCCAGGGTATGGGTGTAGACCTCTGAGGAACCCACACCCTTCTGCAAGCGCCGGAGATTCCTCTTGAGAGCCTTGATCTTTCCCTGAAGTGTGCCTCGGACCAACTGGGCATCCTTAGAGCAGGAGGCCACCGCATTGAGGGCTCGCTGCCACACCTTGATCTCCCGCCTCAGCTCACTCATCTCCTTGGGCTCGTTGAGGCGCAGGGCATCTATGTTATGGTAGAAGAGACGCAGATAGGCGCAGCTCTGGATAACGGCTAAAAGGACTCCCGGAAAGGTGTGGGCCACAAAGGTGGGGAAGGTGACGTCCTGGAAAGAGCAAGAACATAATCATAATCTTCTTTAAGATCCCTTGGGAGCTATTGGTTACTCACACTCTCCACAATAAAATGATTGGTGCTGACTATGATGCTTATGGGATCCCCAATGGGGGTCAGAGCTCCTCCGATATTGGCGTGCACTATAATGCCCATTACCACGGGCAGCGGGTCCAGCTGCATTACCTCGCACAGTCTGATGGCCACTGGGGTGAGCAGGAGCACAGTGGTCATGTTGTCCAGCACACTGGACACCAGGCAGGTGACCAAACATAGGCTATATATCATGGGCCAGATCTTACCGCCGGAGATCTCGAAACAAAACACGGCCAGGTAGTCAAAGACCCCGGTCTCGGTCAATATCAGAATGATGAGCATCATGCAGAACAGCAGGGTAAGCAGCTCCATGTCCATCCACTGGATAATCTCATCCATATTGGGACGATCTAAGGGAGATTATAGTGAAGATATAGAGTAATTTATGTGGAGTAATTAGGTATAATTCTTACCATTAAAGCAGGCTAGTGCAGTCACTGAAAGAATCGAGCAGATCATGGCCACAAAGGGCCTCTCAAAGAGCTCCCACACCAGCAGGGCATAGAAAATCAGCAGGATTAGGCCAGCCAGAATGCTGCCCGTCCTGGCATTTACTATCAAAGGATTATAGTTGAGGATAATGGCCAAATCAGTTTCCACATCACTGTAGATATGCAAACGGAACTCGCTGTCCTTCTCGGCTAGTTTTTCACTCAGCTCCTCGGTCATCAGGTAAGTGCGATTACTGGCCACTGCCGGGGCACGCTCCAGCTCCTCTTCAGACAGCAGAGGCAAGCGCCAAGCTGGGAGAATGTCCTAAGGGATTTATATATATATATAATAAAATATTTCTCTTAATTGTAACCCCATTTGTGTTAGGTAATACCCACCTGAAATACCTTGCTGCGATTCTCGCCCAGGTAAGCCGACACCTGCGGCTGCACAGTCAGAAATCCGAAGCTCTCCGTCTCATTTTCAGCGGCATCCAGCGTGGAGAGCCCCCTGAAAGCCCCATGGATCTTCAGACGAAAATCGCCAGTGGGTTTTTGCAGCAGCCTGAAAACTATTCAAGGAAATATAGAAATTTATTTGAAAATATTCTGAATAAAATATTTGTAATGAAACCCACACTTTCCCCGCTCGCCCTGCGGCACATCAATGGTTTTCTCCAGCAGATGCTTTTCACCCACCGAAATGAGCACCACGGCAGCCAGCAGCCAGAAGATGAGCAGGCCACCTCTCTTCCAGAGCTTGTCCCGTTGACGCTGCTCTTTGGAACGCTTCGATTTGTGATGCAGCCGTCTGGCTTGAGTTTTGGCATTTCCAGGACCATTGGCTGGGTCATGGTCGGAATGGGTGGTGGCCTCGTCATCGGTGACATTTTCATCACCCGGCCGATGCTTGATATCCAAGAAATCAGAACCGGCATAACTTGAACCCGGTTCGTCCTCCAGTCGACCATTGTTCTTCTTGTCCACCTCATTGTAGCCATCATAGTCCTCCTCGTCGTCGTCATCATCACTCGCTCCAGCGGAGGAGCCTACAAGTGAATTATTGGACATTTGAATAATTAATAGGCAAGTGCTCAGCTACGTGGCTTTGAGAGTCTGACACTTTATTGATTTGCCTGTCATGGATTTTGTACATAAATGTACACCGAGGAAAAGCAATTAAAAATCTAGATTATGCCCTCGAAATATAGAGGAAAATGAGGGGTGAACAACTGAGAAAACAGTAAAATATTTACTCGAGTTTGACGAAGAAAAAGTTTTAAAGATAACAAGGTTGTTTTGTTTAATTTAAATGACAAATAGCTCTCTCTGAATAAGAGGTTTTAGGCATAATTTTTAACTTTCAAATCAAGTCATATATACTCTTTATTTTTAATATTTAATGGCATTTATTATTAGTTAAATTTTCCCTTTATTTAAGACCTTCCCTTATGACTTTACCCCTTTAAGACTCACCATGAATCCTTTCATTCTCCATTTGAAAGCTGGCCATGCTGGGATCATGTCTTATTTCGGCTGGCAAAGCACGCCATACCTGGAGGGATTGCTCGGTGACCTGAACGGCGGCCACTTGGTTGTGCTGGCAGCCGCCCTTTGGACTGCGATGTCGCATCTCAATGCTGCACTTGTCCCGACCGGGGCTATCCGGCCGTAAACGGAACGTATCCCGCAAACCCATGGCCCGGAAAAATCAGCGAAATGCGAAAGGCGAAAATCTAGAAGCGAGCAGAGGAGGAGCGTGGGAGATTCTCCAGATTCTATTTATTTTTTCCACGGGAAAATGCGAGAAACAGCAGCAGCGTACATCTTTGCCGCACACGAGGCACGAGGCGACTGAACGGAATCGGAATCTTTACGCCGCTGCGGGGCTTCGGCTTCCATTCAGCCGCCGTCGCTGCTTTCAATATTGAAAGTGAAACCATTGTCGCCGTTTTCCAGGATAGCGCATGCGCCATATAATCTCTTCGCGGATTACCTTGTTTTGCTCGCCACATTCGGTGCTCCACAAAAAAAAATAAAGGCCGGGCGTGGTGGCAGTGGCTGTGCTGGCATCAACAAGTTTTTCATTTGGCACTGTCACGCCATATTATTATTTATTTAAAAGTCTTTACGCGACCCATTCACTTTTATCTTGGTTGCACTGAATTGCACACTAAGTGATTGCAACCTTGAAGTGAGCATGGGAAAAAGTATTTCCAGAGCCTGCAAGAAGTATAGAACTATTTTTAAGTCGCACCTGCTTTAAATAAGCGTGTTCTATTTATTATTAAACAAATGCTTGGAAAACAAGTTCGTGAAAGTAAGATAAATAGTATACTTTTTTGGGAAAAGCAAGAAAAAAACGTACAAGAATTCTTGTAGCTATCTACCAGCCAGCTACCAACCAGCCACCTACCAGCCACCAGTCAGCCACCATTAAATTAAATAAAGTATGCAGATTTATAAACCGTAAAAAAACAAACACAACAACACTTTCCGAATTGAATTTAGTGCATTTTTGGCTTTGATATGGAATTTTAAAAATTCGATTTTTCACCAAAAATGAAAATATTGCCATTTTCTCAAAAAAGACAAGGGGTTACATCATAAAAATCGTCAAAATCTGAAAAAAATGAAAGTTAAAATAAACAAA